>BMAC01000130.1:82939-105888 GCA_014905375.1 Phtheirospermum japonicum
CCACAGCCAATCCAAGGTAACCCCGCATCCCCTTTTTTTGTTCTTGTAATTTATATAATTTTAAGGTTAGGTTTAAGGATTATTTTTAGGTTTAATTTCTAATTAGGATAGAAATCTGGGTTTGTTATATAATTTGAATTGAATTAGTGGTTTTCCATTCAATTATGCAATTAAGGTTTAATTTAGGGTTTATTTTATAATTAGGTTTGAAAATAGGGTTTATAAGATTAGGGTTTATAATTATTTAATAGTTAGGATATAATTTATAATTATAGTTTAATTTAGCGTTTAATTTAAAATTAGGGTTCAATTTAGGAATAATTACATTAATTAGGGTTCAATTTAGGAATAATTATATAATTAGGGTTCAATTTAGTAATAATTACATAATTAGGGTTCAATTTAGGAATAATTAATTAATTAGGGTTCAATTTAGGAATAATCACATAATTAGGGTTTCAATTTAGGAATAATCAAATAATTAGGGTTCAATTTAGTAATAATTACATAATTAGGGTTCAATTTAGGAATAATCAATTAATTAGGGTTCAATTTAGGAATAATCAATTAATTAGGGTTCAATTTAGGAATAATCAATTAATTAGGGTTCAATTTAGGAATGATTATATGCATGTATGCACCCATTATATTGTATATATATTATTCATGCATGGGAGGCCGTGGTGATCGGCCGGGTTTTAATTTTGTTTATATATATTATTGCCATTGATGTTGTTGGTTATATATCGTCGGATGTTGACGTGGGTTACGGCGCCGGCCGGGAGGTGTTGTCCCTCCAATAGCAGCTTTTCAATTTTTTTTCCTAAAAACGTGATAGGTGTCACGTGATTTTACTTAAGTTTTCAAAATATTTTTCAAAAATGTGACGATGGTAATTGCTTATTTGGAACCTTGGCGAAGTGACGCGATGCATATAGATCACTTGTTTGAGAATTAATATCAAATATAAAAATTTGAAACTAAGTTTTGAATTATTCCAATATTCCTTAGACCCGTTTGAGATTTAGTATGAAATATAGAGTTTCATACTAAATTTTGAATTGTCCCATTTTTGGACAATTTGAGAATGTGACTTGTAGTATGGTTATCTTATGTGTATGTTTTTTTTTTTAGTTTTGAAATTTCGGTTCTTAATTTAGATTTATTAATACGTTTGGTATATAATATATACTGATATTTTGTAAAATGCTCGTATTATTATCTAATAATTTTATCAGATGCCGTTGAGTCGAGATTCTGGTAGCGTGGGTCGATCAGATACTCCTTCGGCTAATCGTTTAGCTGATTTTGACATTGACTACATGGGTCTCGATACTGATCATTCAGCGCAGACACCTTATCAGACCCCGACGCCGACGTCGCATACACCATCATAGACCCCGTCCGACGCGAGTACATCACGACGGCAGTTGGTCCCACCGCAGAGGGGTGGAGTTTTGGTTTATATTGTAGGGAAGAAGTAAGTAAATCAATGATTTTAAAATTGTATTTAACATTATGATTAAATTTTATTCGTAACAAAAAAAAAAATAAAACAATTGAATACAGGCTGCACAGCAAACGGGGAAAGGTGACCACTATACTCCGGGAGATTTTTGAGAAGGATCTCCATCCCGCCGGGTGGTGCTATAAGGCGGTCCCTAAGGAGACTAAGGAGTTCTGGTGGGAGATGTTTAAGGTAATTATTATTTTATGTCCAAATTTGTGAATATTTACCGTAAATACACAATCATATATATGTATCAATTGAATTGTAATTATTGTTTTATTTTTGCAGGAGGTTTGTTATTGGGACTCGGAGGAGTATAGTGATGGAAAGATACAGGCTGTATTTTTTTCGATGATCAGGGAGAGTTACGGGAGGCAGCTTAACGAGTATAAGCAGTATATTGCCGCCCATGGTGGTGCGAGACCACCATGCATCCTCGAGGAGGTCTATAAGTAAACGATTATGTTATATGTTTTCTTATTAAACTAGAATTTTTTATTTATAACATATAATTTATACCATCTTATATTGAGTGGGATAAGCCCGAAAACAAGGCCAAATCCGAGCAGTGCAGCCGGAATAGGAGGAGCGAGCTGCTGGGCCGGGTACTGGGATGTCGAAGCACACGGGGGGTGCTAGATCTAGTATCGATTATACTTTGGATATCGTAAGTAATTTTAGAATATAATAATATAATATTTATTTGTTTAATTTTAATGTTAATTATTTGGAAATTCTAATTGGATACAGGAGCGGGAGACGGGTGAGCCGGCTAAGGTGTACTATCTTTTTGTACGTACGCACCAAAAGAAAGACGGCGCGTGGATCGATACGAGATCTAGTATTATTAATGTGAGTCTCTTTCTTATTTTTAACTTATTCTTTGATTTTAATGTAGAATTTTAATAACGAGTTGTATTTTAGGAGGAGTACGAGCGACAGCTGACCCAGGAAAAGGAACGTGCATCCTCCCAGGAGGCGAGTAGCGAGGTTGACCATGACCGTTTTCTTAGGCGTCGTCGGGTCGAGTAAGGGACGACATTACGACACCGGCGCGTATGGGAAGGTGGTGGCTACTGTGAAGGATTTTTTCACAGGCCGCTCCTCTTCCACCTCCTCCTAGGTTGATAGGACCCACGTCAGAGAGCTCGAGGCGTAGCTCCAGGCTCAGAGGGTGGAGCTCGAGGCGATGCAGCAGCAATACGCGGAGTCTGAGCGACGACGTGCGGAGGAGCTTGATGAGCAGCACCTGCAGCGGGAGGAGCAGCGCCGGCAGCAGGAGGCATTTCAGGCGCGGATGGATGCCCAGATGCTGACTTGTATGCTCGTTTCCAGCAATACCCCCTTCTCATCCATATGACAGTTTGATTTTTATATAAACTTTATTACTGTGTCGAACGCATGTAATAATTCTTAGATTTTCAAATATTTTTTATAATAATTAGTTTATTTATTTGTCTTTTCATTAATGATTTTTTTCAAATTTTTGGGAAATTTTAATAATTGAACAAGAATAAAAATTATTAAAAAAAAAAAACCGAGGGGGAATCCCTCAGAATAATAAAAAAAATTATTAAAAAAATAAAAATCGAGGGGAAAATCCCTCAGAAATCCCTCGGTATCAAAAATCGAGGGAATAGTCTGCCCTCGGTATTCCGAGGGAAAATATAGCCCTCGGTTTTTCCGAGGGAAAGTTCCCCTCGGAATACCGAGGGGATCGTCCCCTCGGTTTTCCCTCGGTGTTTCCGAGGGTTGTACGTGGATTTTTCTGAGGGATGAGACCCTCGGATTTTTCCCTCGGTTTAAAATTTCCGAGAAAATATTTCCCTCGGATAAATTTACCGAGGAGGGTTTTTCCGAGGGATTCTTTCCCTCGGTTTGTCCCTCAGTTTTGCCCACAATCAAGGGATTTTACCTCAAAATCGAAGTAAAAATCCTTCGAAAAACTGTTTTTTTTTTTTTTTTGTGGTGTGTGTGTGTTTTATGAGTTTTTTTAATAAATTTGGTCAAGTGGTTGGAGGATAGAAGATAAATCTCAAATAATTTGAGAGATTTTAGGGTTCGAACACTTGTCAACACCCTCATAAAGGATTAGTGATACCACTTGAGCTACAAAACTCGTGGTAGTTGTGTTTTATGAGTTGTTTTAACTCTTTATAAAAAAAAAGGAAAATAATGTAAAAATCATATTATTTGTTTTTTCAGTTAAGATGTATTTTTATAAAAAAAATTATAAAAATTTAATTTTTACTCTATGAAAATTAATGAATTCCATTAAAATCTATTATATACAAAACATTCAATGAATTCCGTTAAAAACTATTAATATCCACGTAATTCCATAATATAAAATTTTTACGCAATTCAATTGGAATCCATGAAAATCAATAAAACTCTATAAATGATTTATTCTAGACAATTCTCAAAATCAATAAAACAACTCTATAAATGATTTATTCCAGACAATTATATTATATTTTGATAAGATTAACCTCCACTGTAAGACAACAACTCCAGCAACCAATAGATTACAACTCATATTCTAGACAATTCTCAAAATCAATAAAACAAATCTATAAATGATTTATTCCAGACAATTATATTATATTTTGATAAGATTAAACCTCCACCGTAAGACAACAACTCCAGCAACCAATAGATTACAACTCATATTCTAGACAATTCTCAAAATCAATAAAACAACTCTATAAATGATTTATTCCAGACAATTATATTATATTTTGATAAGATTAGCCTCCATTGTAAGACAACAACTCCATCAACCAATAGATACAACTCCAGCAATGTATAGACCAATAGATTGCAAATCACAAACCATATGAATAATAGAACAAATTTAAATCATATGAAAATAAGCAAATAAAACTCTATACAAGATTTATTTCAGACAATTCGATTATAGAACTAATTTAAATCATATGAATAAGAAGCAAATAAAACACTCATATGAATAATAGAACAAATTTAAATCATATGAAAATAAGCAAATAAAACTATTTATTTCAGACAATTCGATTATAGAACTAATTTAAATCATATGAATAAGAAGCAAATAAAACACTATAAAAGATTTATTTCAGACAATTGTATTATATTTTGATAAGGTTAAAATTTATGATAAAACAAATCAAATTATTTTATGTATATGATTTGATTTATATTAAAACTGATCATATGATGTCTAATTTAGTAGTGGTTATTTTAGAAATAATTTAATTAGTGTATATGAGGTAATAAGTCGATTCTTTTAAGATTAAGGAAACAAATTATATTTTCACAATTTGACATAGTAAAATAATGTCTCTAATGAATTTGATTGATTTTAGCAAACACATTGATATATTCGCTCCATAGCTAGTGTAAAATCCACGTTACATGGAACTAATAAAAAAATGTAAATATGTAGAAAAAATTGATTAATTTCAAAAGATAAATTATTAATATAAAAAAAATATTTACAAAGCTCTTTATAGAATATATTAACTATTTTATTCACGGTGATACAATTTTCGTCGCAATAAATAATTTTAATTTTTTACGATTTTTAATTCGTGAAACTGCAACACAAAGCTTGTTGATATAATCAAAAAAATTGACTTCCCAAAAAAGTGGTCAGATTGCCTCGAATTACCTTATCGACCACGAACGACCTACACAAAACTCAAGCCGAACAACCCTATGTAGACCCTCCAATTCTTAAGTCAGTATCCATATAAATTGTATAAAAAAGTGGATAATTCCCCATATAATTCGTGAGATCCATAATCCATAATAATTAAAGTTATAATAAGAGTTTGAATCTCCTATTTGTAAGATTACATAGACTTGTTCACCAACCAATATGATTATTTCGTAAGATAGAGATTAAATCACTTAATATATTTAACGAAATCGAAGAGTTGGTTAGATCGCACGGTTTTCGACACTCGATTGGACCGCACAACGATCAACGGGTTGTCCATAATCAAGGTTAAAAAAGGCGCAAGATGGCAATGCCAAGCCTCAAGCCTTGAAAGCCTAGGCACGTCTAGGCGAAGTCTAAGCGTTGTCAATTTTTTTATTATTTTATTTATTATATTGTTAAAATAAGTAAAAAAAGCTATATGTTTAACAAATTATTCTACATATTTCTCGATATAGTTAGCTAAATACTATTTATAAAAAATCAACGTACTATTCACGTTCTCATATGTAAGAGAATCATACTTTGCAAATTATAAGTTATACTTTTAAGGGAAGATTACCGTTTAGTGACAAAACCAAATATGTATCTACCATTTAGTCCTTTTAATTAGTTTTGTACCATATAGGCCAAACTAATATTATTAATTAATAAATAATTATGGCAAATAGTCTGTATTACCCTAAAGTATTCCAATCAAATGAACAAACCAACCGAACCACTATCGTTTTGAGTACGATAATGAGTTTTTTGTTTTCATTTCTGATTATCTTATCTCTTCGCTCCTGACGCTATCAATTCAGATGTAGAAATAATTTGCGTTCTCGAATTCCAAGTCACATTAATAAAAAAATCAAATTCCATGAAAGAAACTCAATCATACCATTCACATACTAAAATGAAAGTATGAGATTCCATTAAAGAAACTCAATCATACTCATTCACATACTAAAAGGAAAGTATGAAATTCAATCAAATCCCATGAGTTTTTTATTTTCATTTCTAATTATCTTATCTCTTCGCTTCTAACGCTATCAATTCAGATGAAAAAATAATTTGCGTTCTCGAATTCCAAGTCCCATTAATAAAGAAAAAGCAAATTCCATGAGAGAAACTCAATCATACCATTCACATACTAAAAGGAAGTATGAAATTCCATTAAAGAAACTCAATCATACTCATTCACATACTAAAAGGAAAGTATGAAATTCAATCAAATCCCATTAAATTCCTATGAAATTCTAAAATTCTAACTAAGTATGAAATCTTATTGTAATCGTGTGAATTGTAACGATAAGTTCAATCAAATCCCGTAAAATTAGTATGAAATTCTAAAATCTTGAGTATGAAGTAAATAATAGCGAGTGAACTGTAATCAAGTAGTATGAAACAAATGAATGCCACTGTTATCACTAAATATTTCTTACTAATTCACATACTAATTTTAAGTATGAAATTTTAAAATTGTGCGGCAATTTTATGAAATTCTAAAGTATGAAATTTTAAAATTGTGCGGGATGAAATTTTATGAAATTCTAAAAATTTATAAAAACAATTATGAAATTCTTAAAAAACATTATGGTATCTATAAGAATATGAAATTCAAATTATAAGTATGGAATTCTTGGGGTCTATAAGAAAGGGAGAGTATGAAATTCAAATCTTATGAAAGAAACTCAATCATACTCAACAATCAAATTCCGTTAAATTAGTATGAGATTATAAAAGGCGTTATGAAATTTTCAAATCCCCGTTAAATATCCCGTAAGGACCAATCAAATCCGTTAAATTATAGAGTGAGATTTGGGGATGGATTTAGAGAAATTTTATTTCTGCCTTGAAATTAGGGGCGTAGAAAAAAATGTGTACTGGTTTAGTTTTTAGGGTATATTTGTAATGTGTCTATATGAAATAAATATAAAAGATATATGAAATATCTTTTGTACTTAATGGAATACGATCATTTGCTTTTGGCCTAAATGATCAAAGCCCCTACTTTTAATTTATAAAATGCAAAACAATTATTCACACGAATAGTATGAATTTCACAATAAAAACATGATATTTTACTGTAAAAGTGTGATCGTCTTCATAAGACGCTCTTACAATAGTTTGCGAAATATTAATTATTTGATTATTTTTTGATATCATATAGATTTTGAAATATTTGGCTAAATTATATATAAAAAAAAAAATCAAGTTACTCATCTAAAAAGTATGCGACTTTTCACGCCTAAGCACACCTAGGCGGTTAACAAAACAGGTTGACCGCCTTTTTACACGACTAGGTACTAGGCGAGGCATTTTTCCCGCGCCTCACGCCTGGGTGGCGTCTTTTAGAACACTGTCCATAATTAGCCGTAATCTTCGGCCTCTACTTCAATTCCCTGTCCTGGTGACTTGTGAAAGACAGCCCGTTCAGAAGTTGGGGCACGACCCGATCCTGCAGCCCGGTCCACGATCAAGGGCCCGAGTCGATGAAGCTGCCCACCTTAGATCCCCTATGTGTTCAGCCGTTCACAACCCTTTAACAGGCCTGCAACCTCGACACAATCTGCCACACAACAGACAACGCAATCATATAACACAGGAGTTAAAACCAAACGAAATCTTACCCAATCGAATCTTGAACTAGATCCGAAACTCTAGATGGTTCGGTCGCCGGTGGAGCACCACTGTGCCAATTAACAGGGCGTAGGTTTTCGATTAATGTCGGCTCAGGAATCCCGTTCCTAATTTCAGCAAACCGGTCACTCGAAGAAGCCGATGGGACGAAATCCAGCCCTCCGCCGCTGCCTGGTGGCCGCCTTAATCTTTTTCGTCAGAGACTGCTTCGATCCACCGCCGGCGACAAGAGTCCGAAGATCACAGAGAACAAGGGAGAAACAAAAAACAGAGACAAAAGGATTTTCGTTTCAGAGAGGGACAGAGAGCATCACAGTGAGCAAAGGAGGGAAAATCGCTTCTTTTTTTTTCACAAAGAGCAAAGGGGCGGTCAAGGGGCGGGTGCTAGCACGGGTCTGGAGCGGATACGGTCAAGTTCAAAACTGAAGTCAAACACGGTTAAGGATTGAGTTGACTTTCCAGGTGGGGCGATTGGTTGGGCTTTTTCTTGTGGGCCCGGAAGAGAAAATGAATTGCCCTTCTTCGCGGTCATTTCATTTGAGCCTAATCCAACGAATTTATTATACCTTTTTTCTAAAATTCCCCTTGACAATAAAAAACTACGAACAAATTAGCCCAAATGACCCCGTTCCACAATATATAGTAAATAAACTTGGATGTGGTCACAAATTTGAGTATAGAACTAGGGTTGCAAACGAGTCGAGCGGCTCACGAGCGCTTGCGAACAGCTCGAGTCAAAGCTCAACTCAAACTCGATCAAACTCGAGCTCGAGCAGCTCGAGCTCACAAACGAGTAGAGCTCGAGCACGTCACTAATAAACTCGCGAGCTCGACGAGCTACTCGATTATGTGTGAATTTACTAAAATACCCCTATTTAATAGTATTAATTATAAAAATACCGTAATTTTATTAGATTTAAAACCAAAAAACTCGAGTCGAGCATTGTCGAGTCGATCTCGAGCCGAGCACGAGCATACTGGCTCAAGCACAGATAAAAAACAGTAAATCCTGACTCGAAATCGTAAATTCTCAATTCGACTCGATTCATTTGCAGCCCTATATACAAACCAAAGTTCATCATTTAATATTCCCACAATATATGCTTTACCACTATGCATTCTTGACTTCCATTACAAAATGAACAGTTAATTACATTTTCCTGAGAAAATGAATACAAAACAAAAATAACATACAACTGATTAAAAAAAAGGCTTACAAAGTGAGACCATAAAAAACCAATAATATCCAAAAAAAATAAAAATAAAAAATCACAATTTACCAACACTCGTACAATTTAATATCAACACGTAGCCTGAAATAAACTTCTCCCTCAAACGCATCCGTCATCAACGTAGCAACCCCACGCGCCATGAAGAAATCACCGGTCCCACCAATGACCGAAATGTCCCTGGTCTTGTTCATCAACGGATCCGCCCCGGCAAAATTTATGGAACCCCTGTGGCGCGTGGAGTTGAACACGAAAGAAAACCCTAGCCACGAAGTGAATATATCTTTCTTGTCGTATATATAGAAACCCTGGGCCCGGCCCACCGGATGGGAATACAGATTGTTGTCCAACGTGATCGGATCATCGAAGACGACGATGTTCCCGAAATGATTCTGGCTGGCCAGGATTGTGTGGTTGCCCCACGCTGGTGCTCCGACGATGGCGGCGGTGGCATTTTTGGAATTATGTCCGTTGTAGATAATGTCGTGGAAATAGAATATCATTCTCTTGCATGGACGGGGGCGGGCCCGGATTCTCGGCCCGGCGTATGAGGCTGAGCAGCCGACGAGGAGGAGGAGGAAGAGAAAAATTAGGGCTTTACGTATCATCGTTAATATTGATGGAGTGGGAGTTTATGTTATGTGTATATATATAGATTGATGGGGTTTTGTACTTTTTGTTTTTTTTGTGTGTGTGAGTGGCACAAGTGGATAAAAAATGGATAAAAATTGCTGGTGCTTGACTTTTAAGGCATGTGTAGTTGAAACGGAGAAGGTTAGGAATAATGAATGGGTTGTGTGGGTTAAGGTTGTCTTCAAGTCTACGAATTACCTAATCATTGTAAGTTGGTTAAGCGTGGTCATGTTGTGAGTAGTTAATGATGGAATGCTTTAGGACCATATTTAAAGGGTATAATAATAATAATAATAATAAAGTGCGGGTCTCATATTCAACTTCTATGTTACAATTTCTACTTTTATACATAACTTATGTTTGTATAATAATCATGAAAACATCTAATGTTCTATTCCATGCGTCCAATAATTATGTATGATTTTTTTTTAAATTATCAAATTATATCACAATTATTATATTTATTTTAGCATTTATTTATTTGCTCTTATGTAATATACTATGATATCAACAATTCATGGTTCATTAATATTAAAGAAAATGTATAATTGAAAATATAGTTAAAATTTAACTTTTCCATCAGTCTAACTACTATTTTTTTTAATCTTTGTGGAAATAAAAATGTGTTATTATTTTAGGATGAGAAGAGTAGCATTTATATACAATACAATGTATATATATCATAAAGAATTTCCTATTTGCAAAGATATATTTTAATTTAATATCTATATATATACAAATACATGCCATATATACCGGTGAAAAAAAGAAAAAACCCTACTAAAACATGTGTACTATTTGGTTGGATCCAAATTAAGGATGTATAGGCACACTCAATTAGCAGGATAGTTACAATACCATTACTTAGGTTTTTGGGTTGTTAAAAAAAAAAACAAAAAAAAACAAGCAAACAAACAAACATTGATGTTTGATTACATCTACATTTCTTTCATTAATCAGACTTTTTATTTTTTTTTTCCGAAAGCACCACATTTATATTTGCAGTAATCCCTTAAAAAAAAAACAAAAAAAAATACTCAATTATCCACACAATTATATATGAGAGAAGTAAACAAATGCCATAAAGTAGGTTAATGTCTATTTTTCTGTTTATAATTATCTGAAAATGAAATGGAGTTGTTTTAGGTGCCCAAATCCACGAATGTGATATTGCTTTGGAAATGGCTACAAAATTAGTTGAGATAGAAAAGTTTCACTAAGAGCAAACAACAAACTATTATTGATTTCCAGATTAGGCAATTTGATCATGACTTGATTTGGATTTTGGATTCGTTTGGCCAATTACTCATTGATGCATGATCTTCAGCAACCACTGTTCGGGCAGATACTGTTTCAAGTCAAGCCCAAATACAAGAGCCCACTATCTCTGATTTATTGGGCCAAGTCTTTAGCAGCATATTATTAAGTACACCCACTTTTCCTCTATTCACATTAACTAATGAATATTATATTAAAATGAAAGTGGAAAAAAATTGTTAAAAATATTGAACATTAAATAATAAATAAATATTTGGCTTAAAAATTAATAAACTCTCACTATTACAGTTATAGGTAATATTCGGTGGATTCGATCGAAAAACTAATCGAAATGAACTGAATCAAAATAGATTTAAACTAAATTACCTAAGTGAAGAAATTTAAAACCGAATTATTCATAAAATTGTAAGTGGAACTAAATTGAAATTAAGTTTAAAATCAAATTAACCTTATTGTATTAATAATAAAAATAACAATAAGTGATACATTTTTTTTTTTTTTTACAAAACTTTCAAATCGAACCGATTAAAGGATTGAATAATTAATTAGTACCATAAGTCCAATTAATTTGCTTACTAATTTGCATTCGACATCATCTTCCTAGCCCATCTAATATCTAATGAACGATAGCTTAGACAGTTGAATTTTAATGGCGGCCATCCAGCATTTAATTGGGCGGTACATCTACCCTAGGGCGGCGCAAAAAAAAGGAAATTGTCGAATTATACTGTTGGAAACACAGTCACTAAGCTAAAGATTGATAAACATTTCTAAATTCTGCATTTTTTTTTACATTAAAAAAACAAAACAAAACAAAAAAAAACATGTTTTTCTTGAGGCCCATCAACTGGGCATCTCTTCTGTTTCTCGGACTTGCCTTGTGGCTATATTACACATACCCTGCTGCTAAAGATATGGCTTCAGAATCATCCCCAAAATCCATTTACGATTTCACTGTTAAGGTACATTAATATTTTAGTTTCAATCCAATATTGTCTATCCGTGGTGGTTTAATTTTGATTCAATTACTTATTTACTGCGTTGATTGGGAATTTTTTCTAATGTATATAGTCTGCCTATTTTGTGTATTTATATCAGTGGAACAGATTGTTACCTACAGAGAAAACAAAATTATATATTTATTTTTCACCTTATAGTTTTGTAATGTATGGATTTTTTTTTTTCACAAGCAAGTTTTGGGTATATCTAATGTGATGCTAAGAAATTCTTCGATTCAATGCTTTGTTAATATGTTTCTAGGCTATATTACTTATAGATATGAACTCTCCAATTAACTAGCTTTATTTTCGGTATTTGCAAGCGAAAACCGTATTATCAGCTCATCAATTTTCTTTACATTCGCAAGCTCCATACATAATGTTTCGGCATTATGGAATGCTTACTTTGTCTTGATATTGACGTTTTCGCTAATTTTATTGGTTTGGAGATGACACTTTCCAGAAATAGTAAATTTAAGTTGCCATTTGAGTTGTGAGCTAAATAAAATGAAAAACAGGACATTCGTGGAAATGACGTGCCTTTGAGCAATTACAGAGGGAAGGTTCTTCTGATTGTCAATGTTGCTTCTAAATGGTATTGGACCAACCTTTTTCGTAATTTGATATATACTTAATTATGATTATCTCTACTTTTGACCATGGAACGGGTGTGTGCGTGTTTACTCCTCCATATGATTATTTGACATCGACATACTGACACGTCAACTGAAGACTCGTGAAATAATTCTTGATAAATTTGATTCTATAACATGAAAATGATTAAACACTGCTGGAAAGTAATCTGTTGCAAATTATTATTGTTTTATTTCTTTTTAGTAAGTTAACGTCTCGTGTAATTCACATGCACTGCGTTTAAATTTCCATTCAGTTGAACAAGAAAGGGAAAGTAAGTAAGCAGAAACATATACCTTCTTCATGCCTACAATTATTGTCTAATTTTATTTTATTTTTTAAAAAATAAAAATTCAGTGGCTTAACGCAGTCAAACTACAAGGAGTTGAACATTTTGTACGAGAAGTACAAAGACCAAGGTTTGTTTTGCATTTGTGTGCTGTTCATAGGCTAATATCGGTTTTTCTGAGATTTATTTGTTTATTTTTTTAAGGTTTTGAAATACTCGCATTTCCTTGCAATCAGTTTGGTTCACAAGAACCAGGAACTAACGAGGAAATCGAGGAAGGTGTATGCACCAGGCTTAAAGTTGAATTCCCAATATTTGACAAGGTATTATTTTTTGCTTCTTGATTTTGGATTATGCTAAATTATTATTTGGTTGTATTTTCTGTGCTTTTATTGCTAAACAAATTACTAAATGGCGTTTCTTACAAACTATGGATTGACCAGTTGGTTCATAATATTAGTGATAATTACAAAATTTACACTTGAGGTTTGGGGTATTTACGAAAAAAATAAAGTAACTTTGAAATTTACTAAAACAACCCCTGAGGTTTGGTCCCGTCTTGCATTATATACAATCGTTAGTTGAACTGACGGTATTTGCTGACATCATGAAAACATTTAACATTTAAACCCCTCAACTTTCTAAAGTATTACAAATAATCTCAACTTTTCATTTGGATATTTGTAATGTTTAGAAAAACTGAGGGATGTAAATGTAAAATGTAAGACGGAAAGTTGAGGTTAATCGTCATATTTTAAGAAAGTTTAGGGATGTAAATTGAAAAATGTTTGGCGATGTCAGCAATTTATGTTATCTGTATTATTATTATTTTAACCACCTCATTGTGCATCTAAATCCACCAGAAGCATGTTAAATCGTGTAATACTTTGTAATCTGAACTTAAATTTGATTTTATCCATTCTTTTATCTCCGATCTTTATATCTTGTCGTGCTATATAATTCACCCCAGGTGACATACTGGTTGAAACTTGTAATACAGGTTGAGGTCAACGGGAAAAATACGGTGCCCCTTTACAAGTTCTTGAAGTCGGAAAAAGGCGGTCTATTTGTCGATGCTATCAAATGGAATTTTACAAAGTTTTTGGTTGACAAAAAAGGAAAAGTTGTGGAGAGATATGCACCTACCACATCACCACTTGCAATTGAGGTTGAGCAATTTTATTTTTAAAAAAAAATAAATTTCTTCCTTTACTCACCAATTTTTGTTATTGCAACTAGTTTGCAGAGGCTAATTGATTTTTGCAGTACTTGGCGTTTTCATCAGTTACATTTGGATCTAATTTTGAATTTTATATATTTTTTGTTGCGCAGAAAGATGTCGAATATCTTCTAGCTAAATGAGCATTTGTGTGCATCGATGTAGAAATATTGACAGAGTATACAATGAGAGGGCTCTTCGAGCCGACCTATGCAGATCATATGATATGTGTTGATTTCTGTTAATTTAATGGCTTGAAGTAGAAATATTCAAATATGATGAACACAATTCAAAATATGAGTTAAGGATTTGAAAGGCATTGTCGAAAGATCTTATCCAAACAAGCTTAATGATTTGTTATTATAGACTTGTAATCTGTAGTTTCAAATCCACAAGTCCAAACGAAGCCTGAGATTGTTTGGATACTCTCATTATATAATGGGTTTCAAATCCCTGTGTAAGCTACTTTTGGGTCATTTTGGATTATTTCAAATCCTTGTTTGAATTCATTTGAATTTCTTCCAACAAATCCAAATTACCATTCAAATCTGACATTATCTAGATGTTCGGTTTTCTATTTTCTTTCACCTCCATGGCATCACTCGTAGAATTTCCTGTCCTTGTACACCCGAACAAAATGGATTGGTTGAAAGGAAACATAAACACATTATACAAGCCGGTCTTTCACAATTAGTCAGATCACATGTTCCATAAAAATATTGGGATGATGGGTTCTTTTTCGTTGTTTACGCCATTAACATAACTTGAGTTTAGATATGCCGAGGGTGTTTTCTTAGGATATAGCCCTCATTATAAGGTTACAAAGTTATACTCCCAAATCGAGATCATAATTACCAAGCATATCAAGCATGTTGTCTTTGATGAAACTCAATTTCCCTTCACCCTTCAAGCCTCATCCACAGCACATACTCAGCTCACACCAACTCCTATATTATTCTCTCCCCCTCGAACCACTAGTCCATCGTATAATTCTTCATCATCTCCGTTCTATCCATCATCATCTCCGTTCTTCCTCACCAGACCTAGCTCTACATTGAATTACCTTTTGAAAAAGATACTTTCTTTATCCACAAAAGATAGGCGGGTAGTCAAAGAGGTTAAGAAGATAAAATAATTGTAATTGGAATTGTAAATTTTTTGCTATTTTTCATACTTCCTCAACTTTTTAGTATTCCAATAAATAAAGTAAACTAAATAGGCGTGTTTTAATCTTTTTTGTGATATTCTATTTTAAAAAAAGCAAACATGTCTATATTTTATGGACAGACGAAAATGGAAAACATGGCTATCTTTTGTGGACAGAAAGTACTAAGCATTCCAATTCCCTTGAGAAGGGTAGCTGCAATTCTTCAGCAAGTTCTGTAGGTTCAGAGGCTCCAGGTCCACCTCATAGCTCTTATCCCATGGCCACAAGGTTCAAAGCTGAAATCTCAAAATCAAGAGTTTTCTCCACACAACTGCAGGCTCTTCCAATTGATGAGCCTTCTTCTTACACTGCTGCTCTTGCTCATCCAGAATGGAAGAAAGTCATACTCAAAGAACATGATGCCTTTCTATTGGTCCCATATACCATTGCCACCATATCATAATCCTATTGGTTATAAGTGGGGTTTTAAGCTCAAAAAGAATGTTGATGGTATTGTAGTATGACATAAGGCTAAGCTACACTCAGACTCCTGGAATGGATTACAGAAACACCTTTAGTCTGGTTGTTAAGCATGCCACTATCAGACTAGTCATCTCCATGGCTCTTGCCCAATCATGGATAATCAAACAACTAGATGTTGATAATACCTTCCTGAATGGTGATATTGACACCGAACCTCCTGAATTTGAGCAATAGGGGAATATAGTATGCAAACTTCAGAATTCTATTTATGGTCTAAAAACAGGCTTCTAGAGCCTGCACATCAATCCAGTTTGTTACCTCCCAACTTGGTTTCTCTAAGTGGAGGAACTTAGGGAACCAGACCCTGAGACATGAGCACCCAGAAGATTAGAATAGGAAACTACAAAACCCACTTCTTCGAAGAAGATGTGGCAAAGAATGTGACCACATTGAAAACGTGAACGCCATATGGCATCCTAGTCCTGAGTTGACAAAGGATACAGGCATGAAGCTCAGTGACTCTGGATTTATTGTTTGTCTTGGCCCAATTACAGCAACAAACTCTGTGCAGAACATTGTAGAGCGAAGTCATCCGAGACGAAGGAAACTGAGTGGACCACTCGGCGGTTAGATCATTCGTCAAAAACTTAATGATATGGGTGAAGCCGGCTGGCTCAGGTGCTCAACAACATCGAGGATCTTGAACAAAGAATTATTCACCACAACCTTGAAATTAAAAATCTCCCCACACACATAGACTCGACTATGTCTCGGGGAGGAAGGACCACGCACCTCTTCACTTAAGTAGGATTAAAATTAATTAACCACAGCTTGCTCAAAAGGCACAATATCATCAACGGTGCGCATGAATTTACGGATCTCAAAAAATTTATCCAAATTCTATGTACGTAAATGCTTCTCCTCAATCGAGATTGGCCGACAAATATCTTATAACGGTCACAGCTGGAGTATAGAAGGTGTTTGTGAAAGCGTTATCCAAATTGTAGATGTGCGAGAGCTAGAATTATCCGCGACCGAAAGGTTTTCATCGCTTGAGATATCGGGGATCAACATGGGCTAAGGGTACGAAGGACTAACAATAATGTCCCTGCCCTTTCGAAGATGCAAGATGGCACGACTAATGGGTTCTAAGTTGTTGTAAAGGGGATCAGAAATTGGAGCGGAGGAGGAACGAGTACGCCTTGCCACAAAAACTTGTGACTCCAAAGCAAAATCGGAAACCTCCATAGGTAAAGGAGACTCCAGCCCACCAGAAGCAGCAGCTGACGAGTCAGATTTGTCTGGGCAATTACACCCGCAATCACATAGCGGCAGCATGTCCCCCTTTCTTCGAAACCCTTGTATATTACTTATCCTTCGGTCTATTAGTGAACCATCTCTCTGAAAGATGTTTCACGCGAAATATTCTTGTTATTGGTTCGACTCATATTCCCAAAAAAGTGGATCAATTTAATCTTTTCAAACATTCAATTCCTTGACTTTATCGAACCGATCATTTTAAACGTGATCTTCTTGATCCGATCTTTATCATCACCATTTTTGCCACCCTTAACGTGGTGGTGGCGGTGCAACCTCAACCACCGATCTGAGATCCGGCAACCTCCACTATATACTACGAGCTCCTCAAAGTCATTGTTCTCACCATAGGGAAAAGATCATGTCAATATTGATACCGAAGGGATCGGTATAATTCGAGAGGCATTACCTAATTAATCATTGTTACTTCACAATTAATTGATTGCCATGTGCTCGCGGAATTGAGAGCATCTCCAATAGGATGTGAATTGGGGTAAAAAAATTGCCACATAAACTTAAAATTCTTATGTGGCAAGAAAAAATGCAAACAATGTCTAGCACACTATCTACATTTAGATGGTGTGCTAGACATTGTCTATTTAATACTTTACCTTATTTATTTACCTTTTAATATTAATTTATTTATTTCTCTCTCCTTTCAACCAATAGTAGTTAAGTATTTTACACAATTCACATTTATCATTGGAGAAGATTTCTAAGTAATAATATTGTATTTGCTATGTCATTAAGAACTCATATTGTCCCATTGGAGATGCTCTGATGATGATAGAAACTAAAAACCTAAATGATTTTCCTTATTAATTCCAAAACTTGTGTTCTTTTCAATTGGTTTTATTTCATTACTTTTCTAGCTGTGGTTGCTTTATCTTCCTTAGTCTACAATAAAAAATAAAAATCACCATACTTGACTAGGGTGTTTATTTATTTTTTTTGTGTTTTTCTTTTTTCTTTTTGTGATCCAACATCAATCATAATCCAGAATAAACTCTCCTTGATGATTGACCTTGGGCAAATCATTGCACTACTCTGATTTCGTACTTTGGAGTGGTCGATTATTTCTTATATTGATTTAGCGAACAACCGAGGGCCACTTAAGGGTCCAATGAGTCTAGCTAATTTAAATTACATGCATCCAAATGACTAAAAAGCTCGTTAGTTTTATGATATTCTCTTTGGCCGTCACTTATTTAGGTTGAATGCAAAACTTTCACTTGTTCGATTGACTCAGACGTGACTGCACTAATATTCGGGCATGCATGATGGGCCTATTGAAAGTGAATAAGTTCTTTTAAGTTATTTGGTAAAAATTAAGAATAACCTCTTGATAGTTTATTTTGCTTAATAAGTTCTTGTTCAAAAAAACCTACATATCGTCAATTTTTTTAATGAGCTCCTACCTTATTTGGTAAAATTCTTTTTTATCCTTTTATATTGTAAAAAATATTTTATTTATAAACTAATATATTACTTTATCTTTTACGAAAATATTTTTATTAGTCATAATTAATGTTATATTTATTTTTATAATTATTTTTTTAATTATTTTTTAATTTTGTCCTTTTTTTTTTTTGAAATAATCTCTTGGGAAATATTCATTAATTATTATAATTTTTTTTATGTATAATATTTTATATTTTTTAATTATATCTATATTGGTAAATTAACCTTCAATCAACTACTTTAATCAACTAATTCACCAAGTACTAATTGAGAATCAACTACCAACTATCAGCTATCAGTTATCAGCTATCGACTGTTTGAATCAACTTAACCAATCAAGCCTTCATTATTTCCACAACATTTTAGTCTGCTTTGATGTTGTTTCACTAGAAATCTTTTCTAAATAAGAAGTAATTATTTTCATTTGGTATTTCCTCCGTCTCAATTTGATGGTCTCACGATTAGTTTCACACATGTTAAGAAATTAGTAATTTATATAGTTAAGTCATTAATTTAGTCAGTGTTTTTCAATTATACCCTTCTTGAATTTTTTAATGTCAATTAATACTTATAAAAATCAGTGTTAGAATTAGTATATTTGTTATTGGAATAGTAAGATTTTGTATTGTAACATCAATTCTCAATTTAGAATGTAGAAAACTAGTATTTCAAGAATATTAATTAATGGTATGTGTGGAAATGAAAAATTAATGGTATGTTAAATATGGTACCTGGATTATATTTGTGAAACGGAGAAAAATAGAATAATGGAGTATATATATGGGAGGATAGTATATATTTTCCAGCTATGAAGTCATTACCGGCTTCTTATTTATTTAGTTTTGAATGTGTGTAGCACTTACGTTAATATTTCCATGAGTAAGTCAACCTTTCCAATTAAGAAAGTTAAACTTGCTATTCTAGAACCTATTATTCGTTCTACTTTTCGTGGTGTTGAACGCGCCATTCTCTTTATATAGTCATTCAAGAGATCTCCGAAATCCAATCAAATTTCCACTCGACAACTTTTTTTTTTCTTACATTAATCTCAATAAATAAAGAACTTGTGTCGAAGAAGCATGGAAATAAAGTTTTCAACTGTTCCCCATTATTATCAAGAAAGTCGAAATAATTAAAATGCAATGTTATAAAGAAAAAAGTAGTTCGGGAATTGGAATTAAGTTTCGAATAACGATTAGTTGAACGAAAGACTTATAACAAGTGATGAAAATACAAATATTTGTAATTTATTGATCAGCAGTGACTCAAATACAACACAAGCTACAATCCGGTAGCGAACCACGTACAATAACACATGTAAATTACTAGTAGCATATAATTAATTATTTCTGCCATACATATTTAACAACATGCATGTACTTATTTTATGCCCCTTGTTACAACTAATCATCTCGAATTACCAACACTCATACAACTTTATATCAACACGAAGCCTAAAGTAAACATCACCCTCCATCGCGTCGGTCTTCAACGTAGCAACCCCACGCGCCATGAAGAAATCACCGGTCCCTCCAATGACCGAAATGTCCCTGGTGTTCTCCATCAACGGATCAGCCCCAGCAAAATTTATGGAACCCTTGTGGTCCGTCGAGTTAAGAACGAAAGAAAACCCTAGCCACGCGGTGAATGTATCTTTATTGTCGTATAAATAGAAACCCTGGGCCCAGCCAACCGGAGTAGAATTCAGGTTGTTGTCTAAGGTGACGGGATCGTTGAAAACGACGACGTCCCCGAAATGATTATGACGGGTCAAGATTGTGTGGTTGCCCCATGCAGGTGCGGCGACAATGACGGACGTGAAGTTATTTTTGTTATTCCCATTGTAGAGAAGGTCGTGGAAATAATACGTGAGATTTTGGCACGGGGTGCGGGATTTGGCGGCGGCGGTGGAGAAGAGGAGGAGGCAAAGGAAAAGGGCTGCCATTTTTGTGCTATATTAATTAATTTGGTACAATAGGATTATGTATGTATTGGTCACATTATATAGTGCCTAAGGGGTTGGAGTAGGTGAGTATTCGTGGTTAAAGTTTCAAAAAATAAAAAACATAATGATGATTGAAAGTTTATCAATTTAAATTATAAAGTCGATCGGTCACTTTTCATACGGGAGACGACAAAAATGTTAGTGATTCAATAATGTTTCTGGACTTAGGATTGGAGTGTGAGGAAATTTAAACTTATATGTGCTCTATTTTTTTATTTTTTTTTAATTTTTGGAAACTTATTCGTCTGGCAAGATTTGTGAGCAGTGTGCGGAGAAAAATATGGTAAGATTATAACCAGCTAATGAGAGGATTTGATCGACCAACGTTAAATCTTTTTGATCACTGAAAACTCAACGTTGATTCGATTTGCAACTGTCATTAATTAAAGTTATGTTTTTTTTTTCTTTTCTTTTTCTTACAAATTTAAGAAGGTTTAAAAAACCACTAAACTAAACCTCTTCCTTCCAATCACTCATTTATATTTATTACATCTTTAATTTATTGTTTGATTTATCATTTAAAGTTGCATAATTATATAATTAATTAATATACTCAATTTATGATTTATTTTAAACACGAGTACAAAATATAATAGAACATTACAAACAGTACGAAACTTAAAACTGAAATATAACTAAGTTGGGATTTCCATTAGAATCTTCAGTAGTATATTGTAGTCATGGAATTCTCTATATAACACATGACATTCATATGAATAGCATTCATATGAGCCCTTAATCATTTTTTTTTTTTTTTTTAATAAATTCACGGTGGGATGAATGCCATGTGTTATATAGGCTCCATAATGGAGCCTATCTGGTTCTATAGAAAAATTCATATTCCAACTTCTTTTTATATTTCACTATAACAATAAGTTGGGATACAGGAGCGGATTTACATGGGTTCAAGGGGGTAAAATTGTACCCCAAAATAATGATTTATATATAATAGGTCAAAATATTTTAAAGATTTGAGAATGGTGAGTTGGTTTGTTACTTTAGTTTGGTTTGTAATTAAACCACAGGGTTCAAATCCCAACTTAATAAAACACTTTTTTTTTTGTTAATTATTTTTTACAGATTTTCTTTATCTTATTTTATTTCTTCTTTGTAAATAAAATAAGGGTTTTACTCTTGTATACATATATATTTTTTAATTTATTTTACAAATTTTTGTTTTGTTGATTTTATTTTTTCTTAATATTTTTTTTTTTTTTGTTAAATTATTTTTTACAAATTTTCTTTATTTTATTTTATTTTATATTATTTCTTCATTACAAATCTTTGTTTTGTTGATATTTTTTTCAAATAAAATATAACATAAATTTCAATTTTTTGGAGTTGAACCATTTATTTTGATAATCTTTGTTATAAAAAAATTTAGAAAAAGAAAGAAAAAGCCAAAAAAAATGTATCACTATTTCGTACCACCAAATTTAAGATCCTGCGTACGCTATATAATTATTTTATTGTAGTACAGGGTCCGAATCCTATCCTTCATTTTGTAAGCAATTTGTCTTTTTTTCTTTTTTTTTTTTAGATTTGGCATTTGCACAACAAAGTCACGCAAGAAAATAGAATAAAGAAGCACATATATAATATGAAATGGGTGGGGTGAAATAATGGCTGAGGTAGTCTAACTTGAATCGCGTTTGAGTTAAACGAGGGTTAAAAATTCACTGTTGGAGTCAACTTATATAGTGACAATGTGCTGAAGTTATTGATACACGTCTGTCTAGATCATCGATTAGTACGTAGGAAATATTAGTTCGGTTCGGTTACACGCGGTTACACAGAACTTTTAACTATTTAAAGGGGCAATAAGTACAATAAAAAAATATTTTTGTCAAAATTTTAACTAATTATACAAAATGTCAAATAAACCAAATATAAATATATAATTACAAAGTTACCTCTATTAAAAATAATATAATAATAATATTAATAACCAACACACCACAATCACTACTTCATTCCACCTCCCGCCCCCCAGCTTACCTGCCATTGCCGCCGGAGATTTTCCGGCGACCACCGCTATAAAATTTTCCGACGAGCTTTTTTGTTTTGGACCCAACAAACAAAAAGTAAGAAATCTCACTGTAAAGTAAGAGAGTTTTAGTTAGAAATTTTCTTACTTTTTTATACATAAAATATGAAATTTTCATTATAAAGTAAGAAATTTTCTTACTTTTTTGAACATAAATTAAAAATACTTTTTTTCTTTTGGAAATAAAGTAAGATATTTCAGTATAAAATAAGATTTTTTCTTACTTTTCGAATGTAAAATAACAAACTTTAAACTTTTTTACCTTTTCGAATATAAAGTTAGAATATTCACTATAAAGTAATATATAGTTGTATTAAATAAGAAATCCATAACAATAATTTACTATTAAGCAAGAAATTTTTTTTTTTTTTT
>BMAC01000130.1:110191-152383 GCA_014905375.1 Phtheirospermum japonicum
AAAAAGAAAAAAAAAGGAAATTTAAGAAACTTGGAAGCGCACAATTAAATTACGCTTCACAATTTTATTTTGTTAATTAGGAAGAGGGTATGCGCTTCCCCAGTTTATAATAATAATAATAATAATAAAAAAAAGAAAATAATAATAATAATAATATCTTGAATGTTTTTAGTCTATTTATTATTTGTATGTTACCAAAAAGAATTCATCTTTTCTGCGTGATGAATAGTATATTTTCATTCTATTTAAATATCTATCTTGATTTTTAGTTCATTTTTAAAAATAAACTTAAAATATATCTATATCTTGGTTTTCTAAAAATAAACTTGGTGCAAGGCGACTCAAACCAAATTGAAAAGGAAGAAAAAAATATTTCGCAAAAGTTTGTTTTGTTAAATTTGAAATGAAAAAAAGAAAAAGAACTTTATTGCACGAGAACTTGTTGCGTCAAAACCAAAATTAAAAGAGAGAGAAAGAATTTGATGTATGGCAATTTGTTGCATTAAGAACTAAATATTTGTCGTTAAATAATAAAAAACACATTTTATATATTTGTTATCAACATTGTAGGAAATTTAATGAGTTAAATATTATAATAAATGATTTTAGAAGATTGGTTGTAATATTGGGATTAGAATAATCCGAACCATTTAGATTCAGTGCATGATATAGCATTCGACATAGGGTGTGGATTTTTTTTTATACGGAAAGCTTCTCTTTTGGGCCGACTTTATATAAAGCTCGACTGACAAATTGGGCTTAGGCTGGTAAAGGCCCGTTTTCGTTGGTAATGGGTCGCTATGGAGGTTGAGTAGGCTTGGTAAGTCGCGAACCTATCAGGTGAGGTCGGAACGTGCGGGAAGATTCCAAAAACCTCTATAAGGTAGCATGGTCGGATATATATGGTTAATATAGTAACAAGAATCATGCTTTATATGAGGTTTCTAATTATTAAGTTTGATGATGAAAGGAAACTGAAATCGAAACTTTGGTAATAAGTCTCACATATCTGTATAAAGAGGAATTAGGATTCATACTAAATCTAAGTTGATTATTCCTACTATTTTTGTTCTCGCTTATTTGTAGTTTATAAGATTATTAACTTGATCGTCCTGGGACTTATTTCGGGGCTATCCGTCTTAATTTGGCTACAAATTTTTTGATCGTATCAAGTGGCGCCGTTGTGAAAAACAGCGACATCGAGTCATTTAGACGAAAGACGTGTGAGTTGCAAATCAAATTGCAAAAACAAACCATTCAAAGTTTATTCTTAAAAAACTCACCCTAAAAAATAAAGACGAAACAAATAATTATTCTAGTCGCACGTGTCTTGATCAACGACAAAGGATCATGTTTCAGCCAATATGTTAATGCAGTCTCACTGCCATCATTCTCCCTTGCTTGATAAAGATTTGCCCTCGAATCGGAATGAGTCTCATCGATGTCGGAATTTTCACAAATACTTAATGTTAAACATATCTGAAGTGAGAATATTGATGGAAGTTTAAGGCAGTAAGCATTCAGATTAATTCTTTCGACAATCTCCAAAGGTCCTATTAAGATCCGTTTGCACCATACGCCCCAAAGACCTCCAAAAATGGCTGAGAAAATAAGAATCACGGTCATAGACAATACTCATCGGTAACCCATAAAGACGAAATATTTACCTCGTTAAAATCCTATTTTTTTGTAATGTTAAAGCCAATAAATTCCCTGTTATTACTTAACCAACCAAAGAAAGAATCTGCATCCACACCTTTTGTAAATTCTAGTAAATCATATTTAAATTTTTGTTCCCAGCATTGTGCTTCAACACGTCTTATTGGGCCATATCCGCAATCGTAAACCCTCGCGTCAGCTGCCATATCCGCACATTGCTCGGTCACTGCGCCTAACGTCCCACACGGGTCCCTTACAATGGTTAACTTAGCATTTAACCTTCCAAGAATTCACGTTGTTGTGTTAGTCATCTGTTGGGTCAACAAACTGATTTGTTGACGGATGTTGAGGAATTTATTCTTGGCAATAATTCCTATTTTGTTATTTGCCTTTCTTGGGGACAAAATAAGTTAGGAAACTAGATTTAGGACAATATTATGTTTCCTAGTTTATGTACAAGACTTTAATTATTCCTAAATTGTGTTTAAGATTTGTTTCTAGGATTTTAGGTTGTCTATTTAAGACACAAGAACTCCTAATACTTGGGATTACTTTTGACGCACGGATTATTGCGAGGAGATCGAAGCAAGATGCAAGGAATGCACGACGCAAAGAAGAAGAACACGAAGAAGTGATATCTACTTGGAGCCAACGTTCGTGATAAACAAGATCTTTGAAGTTGCGTGACCGACGAAGAAAATCTTGCCATTCTAGAAACAAGTATTTAGTATCAAGTTTCTTGATTTTTAGTTTTCATATATTACTTTATATTTTGTATTGAACTTAAAAAGAAAGTAATATGGTTTTCGAGTTTGTACACCCAAGTTCACAAGTACTTTTACTTTTAAACTGAATTTGTTTAATCGTGTTCTCGTATTTTAATTTCCGCTGCATAAATTTAATTTACTCTGGTCGATTTTGTTAACTGATGTTGGTAACATTGATTAATAACATCGTGAATCTGAGAATTATTCTTATATCCATAGACCTTCATATTTAATAATTGGTATCAGAGCGGGTTACTTAACCTCTTAAGTATTGATCCTTCTTTTTTAGTGCTGTGGATGCTCAAGGCAACCCGAGGCCTCCAATCCTTAATGGTGAGAATTATTCTCTCTGGAAATAGAGAATGAGATGGCATTTGAAAAGCATCGACGAGCGTGTTTGGAAAACTGTTCTCATTGGATGGGAAAAACCACGTGTCACGGATGGCGAGGGCGATACCATCCCCAAAAAGGAGGAAGACTGGACTGCTGATGAAGCAACTGCTGCAAATTGGAACTCCAAATGTATCAACACTCTGTGTGGCTATGTAGATGCAAGCTATTACCGCATCATCAAGAATTGCGAGTTAGCAAAGGATGCATAGGACGCACTACAGAGGGTGTGTGAAGGAACTGCAAGCGTAAAGAAATCCAAATTAAGAATGCTCATATCCACCTTCGAGGCTATGAGAATGGATGAGAAAGAGTCAATCGTGGACTACTCCGTAAGATTGGCGGAAATAACAGAATAGTGCAGAGAGCTTGGTGAGCCCATAACTAATTCCCGTCTTGTAGGAAAATTGCTGAGATCCATTACGAATAAATATAGCATGAAGGTGGTGGCCATAGAAGAATCCAAAGATGTTGATAACATCAATTTCAACACCTTAATTGGAAATCTCAAGCAATATAAGATGGAACACGTTAGCTCTAACTCAAAAGAGAAGAATGTTGCTTTTTCTTCCGATTCAATTGCAGTCGATGATGAAGATGACGAAGAGTTTGATTTTAATGGAATTATTAAAAAGATGGAGCCAACTACTCTCGAAGAAGATGAACTGGCCTTTGTGACTCAACGCTTCAACAATTTCTTGAAGAAAAAGAACAATTTTGGAAGCTCAAATCCAAGGAACATGACACATACATCTACTCCAAAGTTTACTAGACGTACTCTTCCACGATCTCAGTCCACAAATTCAATTTCCAATGTGTCCAGTTCAACAAAACCACTCAACGAGATTCAATGCCACGAATGCAAAGGTTGGGGACATTACAAGAACGAGTGTCCCAACACTCTTAGAAAGAAAAGCATGGTCGCTACTGATTTCACCGAAGATGTTAATGATTCTGAGTCAACTGATCCTGTTCCAGCTTTATTTTCCCATGTTGTGTGGGACGACAATGTTCATGTTGGTTTGCTTGCAGACAACATCATATGCCTGACTGCCGAGTTCACTGATTATTATGAGTAATACGAGCAGATGAGTGTTGACCACCAGAAATTATTTGTCAGTTGGAGTAAACAGGTACTCAAGGCCAAAGAGCTCGAAAAAGAAGTAGAAAAGCTAACCAAAGAAAAGGAAGATCAGCTTGACATTATTGTCCGATTGGAAACGTCTCTCACCAAGAAGGATGCTGAGCTGGAAAAGATGAAGAACGAACTGACCACTGTTCGAGGAATCATTTCAAATCTGAATAAAGGTAAAGCGAAGCTAGGTAAAATCTTGGAGATTAGCTTCCCAGAGACCTCAAAGCATGGAATAGGTTTCAAGCCGAGTCAGCCAATGAATGTTCCAAGTCAAGAACAGAAATCTTCCAAACATCACAAAAGGAGAAGAAGACAGTACGTGTGCCATTATTGTGGAGAACCAGGGCACATCAGGCCCTTTTGCTGGAAGATTACTGGAGAGAAAAGACACTTTAAGAGAACCAATGTGGCTGATAAATCCCATGTTGGTAACCGCCCTACCAACATCAATACCAACATCAGGTTCAAACAAGTGTGGGTCAAGAAAAATAGCATCAAGTGTAATATGATCTATACCTCCCTAAAGTCTCATGTCCCTGGATCCTGGTACTTTGATAGTGGATGCTTGAAGCATATGACAGGCTCAGAAGAATTGCTTTCCAACATTGTTAGATTTAAAGGTAGAAAAGTGAAGTATGGAGGAGGTGCAAACGGCCAAATCATTGGCCAAGGGACTCTCCATGTTCCTGGAGTTGTAACTCTAGAAAATGTGCTGCTAGTAGAAGGACTTACTGCAAATTTGATCAGCATAAGTCAATTGTGCGATGGAGGTTTTAGCGTCAAATTCAACCGTGAAGAATGTGAAGTCTATGAGGATAATGAACAATGCATTCTCAAGGGCAAAAGAACTTCAGATAATTGCTACCAAATTCAAAGTGATGCTTTTTGTAGACTGTCTCAATTGAGTGATGCGGAGCTGTAGTATCAAAAGCTTGGACATGTCAACTACAAGATGATGGACAAGTTGGTCAAGGAAGAAGCTGTGAGTGGACTGCCTAAGCTCAACACCAAGATCATTCCAGTGTGCGAAGCATGCCAGAAAGGAAAACAGGTCAGAGTGCCCCATCCAGTCCAACAAAGTCTCACTACATCATCTTACTTTGAATTTCTTCACATGGATCTCATGGGACCACTTGAGGTTGAGAGCCTTGGTGGTAAGATGCATGTTTTCGTAATTGTGGATGATTTTTCTAGGTTTACTTGGGTAGAGTTTCTAAAAGAAAAATCTGAAACTTTTGAGACTTTTAAAAAACTTGCAAAGAAGCTATGTGTAAGGTTTAATGTGAAAATTGGTAGGATTAGAACTGATCACGGAAAGGAATTTGAAAATGCATCTTTTTCAAAGTACTGCACTTCTGAGGGCATTAGTCATGAATTTTTTTCTCCAATTACCCCTCAACAAAATGGCATAGCTGAACGTAAGAATAGAACTCTAGCATAGATGACTAGAACTATGCTCATTTCTAATGGGATAACTAAACGTTTTTGGGCCGAAGCAATGAACACTGCATGTCATATCACAAATAGGGCTTATTTTAGACCAGGTTCATGTGCAACTCCCTACGAATTGTTGATTGGGAAGAAACCGAACTTGATCTATTTTCATATTTTTGGATGTATTTGCTATGTGCTTAACGATATAAATCATCTTGCTAAACTTGACTCAAAAAGTGATAAGTGCATTTTCATGGGCTATTCTCAAAATAGTCATGCATATAGGTTGTTTAACCTTCGAACTCGAAGTATGTTTGAGTCAGTAAATGTCAAGTTTGATGATCTAACGAGTGGAGTCAAGCCTGTCGAGGATGATGATCTGGTTTATGATCAAAACCCTCAGGGCAGTGTTACTCCTACTTCAGTTGATGGTGCAGGTATTGAAAACAAAGATGCAGCCGCTGAACTCAGAGATTTATGTGATGTTGATAACCATGTTGATATTGGGATACCAACATCAGTACCAACATCGAGTCAAATTGCAGAATCTGATTCTGATTCAGAGGAAGAAGATCCAGCAGATCCCATTGATCTTCATCAGAGGAATATTCCATCCAAAATCCAGAAAAATCACCCCGTGGGCCAAATTATTGGTGATATAGATGAAAGAAGTACAAGACGTCGACAAATAAATTTTAAGAAAATGGTCAGGTATGTATGTTTGTCTACTAATTGTTCTAAAATWCGTGAGTCTTTGTACCTTTCTGAAATAGAGCCCAAGCGCGTGGAGGATGCACTCAAGGATGAGTTCTGGATTCGGGCTATGCAAGAGGAGCTGGATCAATTCACCAAGAATGATGTTTGGGATCTTGTTCCACGGCCAGAAAATGCTCACGTGACGGGGACCAAGTGGATATTCAAGAACAAGACTGATGAAGCAGGCAACATTGTGAGGAATAAAGCTCGACTTGTCTCACAAGGGTATACGCAAATTGAAGGTATTGATTTTGATGAGACATTTGCCCCTATTGCTCGAATTGAGTCGGTAAGACTTCTGCTTTCTGTTGCTTGTTATATGAAAATTTCGTTGCATCAAATGAACATTAAGAGCGCTTTTTTGAATGGGATCTTAAGTGAAGAAGTATATGTTGAGCAGCCTAAAGGATTTGTAGATCCTCAAAAACCTGATTTTGTTTTAAAATTGAAAAAGGCCCTTTATGGTTTAAAACAAGCTCCTAGAGCTTGGTATGAAAGGCTAACTCAATATTTGATTTATTTGAACTTTAGACGAGGTGAAGTTAATAAAACTTTGTTTCTTCTTAAATCCAACAAGCACATCTTAATTGTCCAAATTTATGCAGACGATATTATTTTTGGATCCACTAACGAGCAGATGGTCAAGGAGTTTGTCACTCGAATGTCTGATACGTTCGAAATGAGCATGGAAGGTAATCTCTCGTACTTCCTTGGTTTACAAATTAAACAGCTTGATGACGGTATTTTTCTTTCCCAAGACTAAATATGCTAAGAACTTAGTCAAAAAGTTTGGGTTAGAGGGTGAAACTGTTAAGAAAACGCCGCTGGGCAAAACTGTAAAGCTGACCAGAGACGATGTTGGTAAGGGTGTTGATAACACCATGTATAGGAGTATGATAGGGAGTTTGTTGTATTTGACAGCAAGTAGACCAGATATTATGTATAGTGTGTGCTTATGTGCTAGATATCAGTCTAATCCAAAAGAGTCACACTTGAAAGCGGTTAAAAGAATTATTAGGTACATTGCTGGTACAACTGAACTAGGTGTGTGGTATACAAAAGATACTGGTACTGAACTTTTAGGATACACTGATTCGGACTGGGCTGGGGATATAGTAGATAGGAAGAGTACTACTGGAGGATGTTTTTTTTCTGGGGAATAATCTAATTTCTTGGTACAGCAAAAAGCAAAATTGTATTTCTCTTTCTACAGMTGAAGCCGAGTACATTGCAGCTGGAAGTGCATGCACACAATTACTGTGGATGAACCAAATGATTGAAGACTAAGGTCTGCACAGTAGTATCTTAACGGTGTTGTGTGACAATTCCAGTGCCATTGACATCTCCAAAAATCCAGTCCAGCATTCTCGAATCAAACACATTGACATAAGGTACCACTTTATTTGAGACTTAGTTGAGAGGAAGATTGTTAGCCTTGAACATATTGGAACTGATAATCAGCTGGCTGACATCTTCACGAAGGCATTAGGTTTTGAGACCTTCTCTCGTTTGAGAAGAGATCTCGGTATGTGCATTGTCTAACTAATGTTGGTTTGTGATGTTGTGACACTACTTATCAACATCAGTCACAACATCTGTATATTTTTGCATGCATTTTTATCTTTCTTTTCAGACATTATACTAATGCATTGAGTTTGATTGAAAGTGCAATAAGGTCCTCTGTTGTAATAAAAGTGATGACAAAAAGGACCAACCTTTTCAAAATTAGGTGATTGTGGGACTTGCCCGCAGAAACTGGTTTTCTCCCAGGTCCAAAAACAAGAGGCGTTTAACAACAATTGCTGAAAATTAAAAGATTTAAATCCCTTCAAGGATGAAGAAAATCTGGACTCAAAATGCTCCAATCTTTAAAAATCGCCTTCTTGAGAGATTTTGACGTAGTCATTAACTTGGGTTAAGGGTAAGTTTCCATTGACTTCACCTAGAGCAATGTTGGTTTATAATGTTGTTAGTAATAAAAAGCAACATTGGATCAAAACACTGAAATCATAATGTGTTCTGTTTTAACCTTTTAGGTCATGATTTTTAGGCATTCCCTAGGAGATTCATACTTTGTGAAGATGCCATCTTGCTGTGCGTTTTGTTTCTTGTATTTTTATCTTGCTTGAAATCTCTTAATTTTATTTTGAATTGAGCTAACCAAGTGTTTTAGTGGAGTTATAATCGGATGGCTGGACAGGTAATAACGAGGTGAGTTTGGTGAGTGAAAATTAAAATTGCACAAGATAGGTACAACTGTGCTGATGGTTCATTAAAATCAGCTTTGTATTTCCGGCCTATTTTGTAGATTAAGTTGTGCAAATTTTTTAAAAGAAATTATGGAAAGAGATAGTGGGATAGTTGAGTGATCACGTAGCCTTATCATAGGGGGAGTGGCGCTTTTTACACGGAAATAAAATCGTGCTTTTGAGCATAAAATCGGCTGGTGAAATATTTTAGGAATTTCCTTTTATTTACCTTCTCTCTCCTTGTGTGCAACGGTCACTTTTTGAGGGGATAAAAAGCTGATTCCCTTTTATCGTTTGCCCACTTTTCCAAACCCCTTTCGAATTAAAACTCTCAAAATCCTTACTCTTCTCAAATTCTCTCGATTTTCTGCTTCTTGGTTGTGTGTGTCTGTGAAATTTTGCAGGATGTCTAGCTCTCCACCATCGTCTGTCCCAGAACTGCCTAAAGAGGTTCGCCGCTCCGGTGAACAGGTCCTGCTGCCGTACCCAAAGATTGGTGGCCTTGATATTCGTGAGGAGATTGGTGGTGGTGGTTCATCAAACCCACCACTATCAACATCGCCACCTCCATCGCCGACGCCTGTTTCCCGTGAAACCGTGCCTGTTCCCTCACCAGTGGACGCCACGCCGGAGGCTCAAGTGTTCCCAGGGCAGCCCGGGAACGAAATCAACGTAGACAATCCTCCAGATTTGGCGTTCGTGGCAGAAACCTTTGGACGCATAGGAGACCCAACTTTGAAGCGGTCTAGACGATTGCGCAATATACCGCCCGGTGTTGTGCCGCTCGCGGTCCCGAAAAGCAAGGCAGGTCCGCGTCGCCGCATGCCTATCGAACACATGAACCTCCAAGAGGATGTCGTTGTGGAGTCTGACCCTGATGATCATGATTTTGTGCCTACTACTCCGATTGCCGGAGATGTGCCGCCGTCTGCTTCTGCTCCCAGTCTGCCGGAGAAGAAGAGGTTTACTCTCCAGAAACAGCTTGTACGTAAGGCCGACAGGAGACCTAGCCTGACAAAGGACAAGTTCTCTCCCAGCCGAACAAAGGTCAAAGTTTCTCCTGGATCAACTGCTACTGAGTACTCTTCGCCCCCTTATACTGTACTGGACTTTATCACCGGCGAGGTTACAAGTTTCGCCAAACCGCTTGCCGATGATCCCTCGCCGTCTCCAGTTCGTACTGCTACGCCTGAATTTGACACAGGTCTTTTTGAGTATTCTCCTGATTCATCTTTTGATGTGCCCCTGAAAGATATCCTTACTGCTTGCAAAGAGGACAAGAAGAAAAAGAAGGCTGCTGCAAAGGATGATGTTGCTAGTCGTGTTGGTAGCCCCTTACCAACATCGCGTCGCTCGCAGTCTGTTTCGTCCTCCCGCACTGCTTCTGTTCCAAGAACCACTCCTGCTACCTCGCCGCCCTCTTCTAATGCATCGGCTCAATCCAAGTCCTCTTCAGGACCAGCTACTCCTATGCCCGATCTTGAGGACATGGTGCCCTTTTCGGAGAGATTCATCACTGCCGAGGCTGTCGAGCTATTCGATGCCTACCAGAGTCGTCATATGATTGCCGAGAAACGAGTTCTGGTTGAACTTTTTGAGAAACACAATCTCATTGCCTATCTCCGACACAAAGGTATGTATTCCACTGTCTCCACGGCCATGCCTTTTGTGCGTGATGTTGTTGTCGAGTTTTTTGCCAATTTGTTACCCTCTATGGTTGATTTGGAGTCAGTCAATTATGGGAAGGTGTTTATGCGTGGCAAAGTCTTTTCATTCACCCCTGAGTTAATTGATGAGTTTTATGGTACCGGGTCTTACCGGGGTGACTCGACGGTGGATGATATGAATGAGGTAGTTAAGTTTCTGTCTGGTGGGATGGTTAATTCTTGGTTTGAGAAGCTTCCGAGTACACGTCTTTCCTCTCTTCATTCTATTTTGCATAAGCTTGCCATTTGTAATTGGGTCCCCTCTAAAAACACAACCTGTGTTACGCGGCCTCAGGTTCAGTTCTTGTTTTGTCTTGGGAGGGGGATCAAATTTAGTTTTGGTCAGTATGTTTTTGATATTATCACTAAGTTTGCCACCACGAAGTCTGCGGCATCGTTGTGTTTTCCGTCTTTGATTTTCAGTTTGTTAGAGAATCAAGGCTTACAGCTTGGTCCCGAGGATGTGCTCACGGGTGAGGTTGAGTGGTTTGCCTTGTGCAATCAGCATGTTACCGGTGCCCGAGTTATTGATTTACCCTGGCAGGCGCCTGTTCGGCCAATGTTGATAGTGATGTTGGTACGAGCAATCCCAACATGGTCACCATTTCTGCCCAGGTTCTTCGTGCACATGTGGCGTCTATCGATTTGCAGATGAAACAACTTAAGGCTCTTCGCACCTCCCTGTTGGAAGCCCTTTCCCTTTCTGGTCAAAAAGGGGGAGAGGAAGTTGACGCAGACTTAGGGGGAGACAATTCTGTTGAAGAAGGTGTTAATGCTGCTGATGTTGCCGGGAATGAGGATGATAATACTGCTGCTGACGATGCTGTTGCCGCCGAAGCCTTGGCGAGTCTTGCTCAAGAGAAGCGGAGGAAGCGGATTCGCGCGCGCAACAAGGCATTGAAGAAAATGATGAAGATGCAGCAAAGGAGGAAGAGGAAGCACAAGGGCGAAGGAACTTCGACATCCCCTCGACGGTCGAAAAGGGTTCGAAGTCAATAAGTTCCTTTATTTTGTTTGTTTTGTGAAGTGTTGGTTATTTTGAACAATGTTGGTTTGTAATGTTGGTTTGAATCTTAACAACATTGGGTGTTTTGTTTAAGGGGAGTTTTCTATCTTAGGGGGAGTTAGTATTTTTATTTTCATTTGTGTTTGAGTCTTAGTGTTTTGTCCAAAAAGGCAAAAGGGGGAGATTGTTGAGGAATTTATTCTTGGCAATAATTCCTATTTTGTTATTTGCCTTTCTTGGGGACAAAATAAGTTAGGAAACTAAATTTAGTACAATATTATGTTTCCTAGTTTATGTACAAGACTTTAATTATTCCTAAATTGTGTTTAGGATTTGTTTTTAGGATTTTACCAAGTTTATGATTCTAGGTTGTCTATTTAAGACACAAGAACTCCTAATACTTGGGATTACTTTTGACACGCGGTTTGTTGCGAGGAGATCGACGCAAGACGCAAGGAACGCACGACGCACGATGCAAAGAAGAAGAACACGAAGAAGTGATATCTACTTGGAGCCAACGTTCGTGATAAACAAGATCTTTGAAGTTGCGTGACCGACGAAAAAGATCTTGCCATTCCGGCAACAAGTATTTAGTATCAAGTTTCTTGATATTTAGTTTTCATATATTACTTTATATTTTGTATTGAACTTAAAAAGAAAGTAATATGGTTTTCGGGTTTGTACACCCAAGTTCACAAGTACTTTTACTTGTGAACTGAATTTGTTTAATCGTGTTCTCGTATTTTAATTTTCGCTGCATAAATTTAATTTACTCTGATCGATATTGTTAACTGATGTTGGTAACATTGATTAACAATATCGTGAATTTGAGAATTATTCTTATATCCATAGACCTTCATATTTAACAACGGATATGTCCGTTGTCGTTCTGGGAGCATTGACTAGTCATTGAATACTAACTGACGCTGACAGAAGCTCAACACACGACGAACATGAACACAAGCAATCACAAAAGCTACATAAAGATGCTTGAGCAATTATTTAGATATAAAATATTAATTATGTATATATTTTCATTTGTCAATTAATTGAGTAATTATTTAGATATAATTATTTGGGGCAATTTATTAGGTGGACTTGGGTGCACCTTGCTAGGTGCACCCTATTTTACGTGATGATATCTGATAGTTATACGTGATAATGTCTGACAGTTATACGTGATGATATATGGTAGTTATACGTGATGATATGTGTCAAAAATCTAGAATTTAGGGTTTACTTTTCCATTTTAGGGTTTAATTTTACATTTTAGGGTTTAGTTTTCCATTTTTAGGGTTTAATATTTCATTTTAAGGTTTAGTTTTTTATTTTCTTAATTTAATGTTCCATTTTATTTCTATCATTCTGCCAGTTATATGTGATGATATGTGTCAGTTATATGTCATGATATGTGTTAGTTATATGTGATGATATGTGTCAGTTATATGTGATGATATGCGATAGAAATTTAAGATTTAGAGTTTAATATTCAATTTCAGGGTTTAGTTTTTTATTTTAGGGATTAATTTTCCATTTTTAGGGTTTAATTTTTTGTTTTAGGTTTATTTTTTTAATTTTAGGATTTTAAATTTTAGATTTAGAATTTCAATTACTTGTGATGATATTTACCAGTTATATGTGATGATATGTACCAGTTATATAGGATGATAAATTGAATTACAGGTGCACCTTTAAGGTGCACCTGGGTCCATGGTATACTGTCCCATTATTTGGCTGCTAGGACTTCAAAATGAGAATTGCGTGAAAATATAAAAGGTTATGTATTTTGTCATTGATGAGTTTTCTAGTTTTTTTAATTTAATTATAAATAATTATTAAATAAATTTTAATAATAACTTAAATAAAAATTCGAAAATATTGTAAGATAATATAAATAAATCTCAAAATATCTTAAAATTAGATACAAATATAATAAACTATAACTAAATGTTAATTAGTTATTTAATAAAATCTAAAAGAATTGTAAAATCATAAAATAACTGAAAAAACAAATATGAAGGCACGTTAAGAGAGAAATAAACAATGAGATATTTTATTTTTAAATAATTACTCAATAAATTTATAAATAAAAAATCAAAAAATTATTAAAGATATTAAATAATTACTTTTGCATACTAAAATATATCTTCCATATATATAAATGCAGAATCTACTATCATATGTGTCTGCTTCTCACACTTTGTTAGCTTCAAAAAAAATTTGGGCGCTTTTGTGTCGCCGAACTTAATATCTACCTAATTTAATATTTTTACCTAATTCAATATTTTTATTATTATATTTTTCCTAATATCATATTTCCTTTTATTATATATTACCTATTCAATATTTTCTTTATCATATTTTTCCTAATTCAATATCTTACTTTTATTCTTACTAAAATAAAATTTAAATAAGTCATATTTAATTAGAAAAAAATTATATAATTTGAGTTAATTTTTACTTATAATAAACTAGTTTAACACCCGTGTATTACACGAGATTTATAAAAAAACTAAATATAAAAAATATTTGTGAGAATTACAAAGTTTTAAATTTAAAATAAGAAATTGAAAGGATGTGTTCTCAACACGCATCATGTTCAATTTATTAATTATTATAATTATTAATTAAAATTATATTTTAATGTTTAGATTAAATTCGTCAATATTTATATTTACATACTTATAAAAATTCAAAAGATGTCATATTTTCAACCCATCTCTAATCTATACTAATTAATTATTATTAACTCATTTTATATTTTTGGAAAACTCTAAGATGTCTTCATTTTACCATACCCATGTACGGTAATCCAATTACTTTTTGACACATCACCTGTGTAAATAAATAAGAATTTTAAATAAATCTATTGGTTAAAAGTGTTAGAGGTATCATAAAGTCACTATAAATTAATTTTGTTAATAATTATAATTACATATTTTGAAAAATTCAAAAGATGTCATACTCTTAAACCTTATTTCATTGTGCCATTATCTAATAAATATTAATTAATTATTATATAATTTTATTTTATTTTATATTTAGATTGAATTAATTACTATATTTAATTATATACTCCAGTTTATTTAATTATTTTCATAAATAAGTTTTTTTTATTAAAATTATTTAATATGTAATTTGTCTTTTAATTAAAATAACTAATTTAGATTTTTTTTCTACTAATTATATATACTTATTTATATTTTTATATTAGGAGTATAAAAGAAAATGATTGAATTACACAAAATATAATAAAAGAGAACTATTAAGTTAAGCTAAATATAGTAAAAAGAAAATATTAAATTAGAAAAGATACAATGAAAAAAAATATTAAATTAGGCATATATTAGGCTTGGATGACACATAAGCAATCTAAGCACCAAGATTTTGTATTATTCAAGCGAAACATACAAAGCAGACACATATAATCAGAAGATTTTGTAATTAATATATATTTTTTTAACACTGGTGTATTACACTGAACTTAACAAAAGATAAATATAAAAAATATTTGTGATCTATACTGACGGAATTACTGCCGGAAAGACACAAGAATCTATTGCCCAGGCACACAGTCGAATCAGAGTTCTAGATTGTTGTTCATCCTTCACCGTAATAATATCTCGGGGTTTGCAACGATAACTTGGTATATCTACTCTACGCCCATTCACTAAAACATGTCTATGGTTAACTGATTGGCGGGCTGCGGGAATAGTTGAAACCATACCCAATCGAAAAAGGATGTTATCCAAGCGCATTTCAAGTAATTGTAGTAAAACTTGGCCTGTTGACCCCTTGGCTTTTCCGGCGATACGAACATATTTAAGTAATTGTCGTTCTGTAAGACCATAATGAAGATGGCCAATCAAGACTATTTTATTTCTCGATTCTTGTCAAAAAGGAACAATTTGAATAAATAGAATAAATAATAAATAGAAAATTTTAATTTCTAATTAATATTAATTGTTTCCGATTCAATGGACTTTAAAAAAAGGAGTAAATAAAAAAAATAAAGATATGAACTAACTTAAACTAATTTAAATATCATTTTTGAATTTTTATTTCTTTTTAACTTATTCTTTATGAGTTTCTGCTAAATACTTGAAAAGATTCAAATCAAGAAGTTCTAATTGGTCAAATCAGATGAAAGAAAGAAACAAAAAATCAGTCTCTTTGGAATTTGAAAATTCAAGTCAAATTAGACATATTTTTTCCCAAATTTGATAAGTTACTAGATCCAACTTTTGATTCACTCGTGGGATCCGGGCGGTCCGAGGGACTTCTTCTTTTTTTTTTTTTTTTTTTTTTTTTATATTTTTTAGAAATTAGTAATATCTTATGAGATTTTCCCGGATTTCACCATGAGAAAGCGCGGAAGAGGTATGCCCAGCGCGCCGAGGATCTGTTGAAAGTTTGTCCCGGTAGGGAACTGTACGATCTTTTACCCTATTGTATTGAATAAAAAAAAAAGGGTCAGTGCTACGTCCCCCTATTGTTTGATCCAATATTGACCATGTTTTTTTAGTTCTGTGCATCCTTAGAACGAGAAGTGGAAGGTGGCACCCAGATCCATCGTTTATACTAGCTTGGCTCATTATTGCCGAGATAATGACCTAGTTCTTTTTTTAAGCTCACTATTATCATCTCGTGGAAATATAAAATATTTTGGCACGGATTTCTCTGTCCCAAGTATATCTTGTCTTTACCACGTTAAATCACTAGCAATAGTAGACAAGCTACGATCTTTGGCTGATGTCAAATCACTTCAGCATGTAAATAGTCGTATTCCTACTAAAATTAGCTCAATAATAAGTAAGAAAAATGAATGACCACTCGATATCAACTAACATCTTGTTCTCCTGGCTCTTCCCCCAACTAACAAAGAGATCCTGGCGAAATCCGATTTCATTGAAGTTACAGATTCGAGGAACTCGAGAAATCTTGATTGAATTATGATACAAAGAAGAAAAAGATCGACTAATCATAATTACTGAATTTCAAATCTAAAATAAAAAATAAAAAATGTATTCTCAACCCGTGCCTCGCACATATCTATCTATTTATTAATTATTATAAATATAAATAATTTATATTTGATGTTTAAATTAAATTCATTAATAATCTTAGTTACATACTTACAAATTTTCAAAAGGCGTCACATTCCAAACTCCTTTCTAATATTTGTTTTATTAATTATTATTATTAAATTATTTTATATATTAATGTTTAGAATAAATTCATTAATAATTATTAGTTACTTACTTTGAGATATTCAAAAAATGTCATACTCTCAAGCCGTTTTGCATTGTATGGTGTCTAGTCAATGTTTATTAATTATTAGTATATAGTTTAATATTTTTATGTTTAGATTGAATACATTACTAATATTTAGTTACATACATAGATTATTGTAAATAACTCATATTTTACTTATATAGAATATTTGAAACTCCAAAAATATAATATTTTTAAATTCTACTATCAATAAAACTTATTTAATTATTTTCATAATGAATTTTTTTAATTAAAATTACTTCATATGTAGTACGTCTTTTAATTAAAATAACAAATTTAGATCTGATATACTAATTATATATGACTTTTTTATATTCTTATATTAGGATAATCAAAGGAAAGTATTGAATAAAGAAAAATATAATAAAAGAATTAAATTAGGTAAGATACATTATAAAGAAAAGTATTAATTAGGTAAATATTAGGCTCGGATAACACATAATCAAACGAAGCACCAGAATTTCTTATTTGTCAAACAAAGCATACGAAGCAGACACATAGGTTAGGAGAATTTTGCATTAATATATAGGGTTGATTTGAAATAATTATATTTTTAAAATCTCAAATATTATATTTACGAAAAATACGAACTATATAAAATTATTACAAAAGAAAAGTAAATATAAAAAATATAAACTTAAATTTGGATATCTAATCATAATATAACGCATTGAGAATAACATTAATATATATATATGAAAAACTATTATTACGCCAAACAAGAAAAAAAGAAAACAAAAAGAGAAACAACAACAATAAAAATAATAATAAATTATTACACATAGGAAAATAAATATTAAATCTATTTTAAATCTCTTTATCTAATCCCAATATAATACATTGATAAACACATTATATATTTACATGAACAAACTAATGTCCACACAGAAAAAAAAACCCAAAAATAATAAAATAATATTACATCATTGTCTTATAGATTTTAATTTTTTATATCACATATTCACATTCGACAAATAAGTGTTATATATTTTATATTCTTACAAACTCAATTTTCTATGGGCATCATTTCACGTTTAGAGTATTTCGCTATTTCTTATAACTAATTTCATAACTCAAGGGTAGAAATACTTAAATATTATTTATTGTGAAAATCAGTTTTATTGTATTTAGAACAAATAATGCTCCGATTTGTATGTAAAAGTTATTTATCGTGAAGAGTAATTTTCGTGTAATTAGAAAAATAATATTTCAGTTTATATATACCATTTTTAATATAATTTCTTATTATTTTTAATGAGTGATTATTTTTCAAATATAACATAATATGCGGTGTTGAAGTAGTTAGTGAAAAATACATATATTACATATACCTATTTAGCAAGAGAAATGGATTTGGAACTAGAAGGGCGCAATTGCCATTCAAAAATCAAGGCCGCGTGTGGAGTTGACTCAGGTAGTAAATTTGTAAAAATATAACTTCGAGTATTGATTCCAATTAAAAAGTACCATAAATACTTAAATACGAAAAAATAAATACTAAAAAAAAAACACATATATATGTGCATATTATTAATTAACCCATTACATAACTTACTCGATGGTCACGGACGCATATATCTGCCCAATAGTAAGAGTAAACATTAATGTCGGTGTTTTTTAAGTTTGAAGCATCTAAATAGCACATAATGTAAAGCCACGGTCTTATTTGAGTACTATATTATAACTAATTTCGTGACTCGCGTTAAAAAAATTAATCTTATTGTAATTTGAATAAATAATATTCTGATTTATGTGTAAAAATTATTTATTATGAAAATAATATTCGTATAAACATAACAAATAATGTTACTATTTGTATATACCATTTTCAATATTATTCTTTTAGTATTTTTAATAAATATTACTATTTTTCAAATTTCGCTTATTAGGTGTTAAAACTAGTTTTAAAATAAGATAATAATTATAAGATGAATTCTTTTTCTGGCGCTGTAATTTTTTTAAGTAAATTTTGAGTCAATTTTGGATTTTCATCTCTATATTAGTTGATCAAATCTATAGTACAGAGACACATTTAGGAAAACTTATTTTTTAAACACGATTTACATGCTTATTGCTAATAGAGAGCGACCTGATAAGTTCAGGTCGCCTGGTCATATGATGTCTGTCGACCTGAAGATGAGTGCAGCACCAGGTTGCAAGGTTAGCGAGCTGAATAGAGAGCGACCTGATAAGTTCAGGTCGGCTAGCCAGATAATGCCTGGCGACCTGAGAATGAGTACAGTACCAGATCTCAAGGTTGGCGACCTCTCAAATCATACGAGAGGTCGCACGTACAGCTAGCAATGGGTCTCACATGAGTACAACCTATCCTACGTCAGCTGATGATGTCAGCTCTAATCCTGTACATCCAGCTGCCAGAATGTATTGTAGCGATAGTGACCACACGATTTGCAAAAGTGTACTGTAGCAATGTTAGCCATATATTTTAGGGTTACATTTGTCTTACATAATACTATAAATAGTGGCAACATTCCCTAATTTAATTATTTAAAAAATATGATTGAATGAAATCTCAAAAAAGTTGAATACAAAATATTCCTTCAAATATGAGTTCTTTACTTTCTTTCATGGTATCAGAGCATGTTTTTGCCTGACTCTGAACACCTCTTCTCTCGTCTCCTTCCCTTATATCTCATGGAGGATCACACACCTTCATCTCATGAGGCTCAAGCGAGCTCTCACTCAGTAATCCAGAATACTTCTCTATCTTCTCAAACCTCAAACTCAGCAATCCAGTTGCAGAATCAGCTCATCTCAATCCAACTAAATGACTCAAATTATCTGCTTTGAAAAATGCAATTTTACACCGTCGTCAGAGGATACGGGCTTGAAGGCTACCTTACTGGAGAAATCAGACCCTCATCTCAGGTCGTTGGAGAATCAGTAAACCCGGAGTTCCTGCTCTGGGTTCGGCAAGATCAGTTGTTAGCATCCTAGCTTCTCTCCTTTCTTTCTGAAAATCTACTTACCATGATGGTTGGTCTTGCATCTTCAAGAGAAATATGGCAAACTCTGGAGGCTAACTTCTCCAGTCAAACTGCATCTAGGAAAATGCAGTACAAGATGCAGCTCTCCTCTATCAAGAAAGGAACCATGAGTATCAGAGAATATGTTAACAAAGTCAAAACTTGTTGCCACATGCTGGCTTCACCTGGTCAACCAGTTTCTGAAGAAGACCAAGCAATGCATGTTCTCACCAGGTTTGGAGGAGACTTTGACCCGGTGGTGGTTGCTGCTACAGCTCGGAGTGACTCTCTCACCCTCAGGAATATTGTACCTATGTTATTAAGCTATGAGACTAGACTGGAAGCTGGAAATGCATCCAACCTCATCAACACAGAAGGATCAAGCCCTACTATCAACATCGCCAATCAGTTTTCTGGTAAAAAAAAAAGGACATCTAGACTGGTGCAGGAGCAAACAGAGGAAGAGGTCGCCACCCTGGAAGAGGTGGCAGAGAAAAGAACAACAATTATAGAGGACGAGGTGGAAGAGGTTTCAGACCAAGAAACATGTCGCCTTGCCAAATATGTGGTTACTCTAACCACTCTGCTGACAAATATTATTACCGATTTGACACTGCCTACACAGCACAGTCCAATGCTCAGAATAGCTTCAACACTTCAGCGAGCTCTTACTCCGCTTATCCTGTGACTCAGTGTGTTGATCCCTCTGCCCTCTCATTGATGTCTGATTCAGGCAACGATGCGAACTGGTATGCAGATTCTGGAGCCTCCAATCATGTCACCAATGACCTCTATAATCTCAATATCGCCTCTGAATTCCACAGAAATAACAAGGTTCAAGTTGGAAATGGATCAGGTTTGTGTATTTCTCATATTGGTAATTCTCAATTTCAATCCAGCAACAAATCCTTTTTACTCAAAAAACTCCTTCATGTTCCGCACATAACTAAGAACCTTATTAGTGTCTCTCAATTTGCTCAAGATAACTCTGTTTACTTTGAATTTCATCCTATTTCTTTTTGTGTAAAGGATCAGGTTACACATCAAATTCTTCTCTGAGGATCCCTTAAGAATGGCCTTTACAAATTTGACATCCAGCTCGCCAACACCTCCAGCTCGCCATCAACCCCATCTACCTCTTTCACAAGACGAGACCCTAGTATCTTCATCACTGAGTCCAGTGATCCAAATAAGGAAGCAAATTTACAGTTATGGCACCTTAGATTAGGGCATCTTGCCAATAATGTATTACAAAAAGTTCTCAAAACCTGTAACCTCTCCATCTAATAATAATAAAATTACCTTTTCCACTTGTTGTGCTTGTCTTCATGGTAAAAGCCATAAGCTACCCTTTTCATCTTTAGGAATTGAGTATACAAAACCCTTTGATCTTGTACATACAGATGTATGGGGTCCTGCACCTGTCAAATTCTCGAATGGATTCTCCTACTATGTTTCCTTTATTGATCACTATACTCGATATACTTGGATCTATCTGCTAAAGCATAAAACTGATGTGCTCGTTGCCTTCACTCATCTGCAAAATCTTATACTTACTCAGTTTCATTCTAAAATAAAATCGGTACAAAGTGATGGAGGGGGAGAATTTAAAGCCCTCACAAACATGTTTCACTCTTCTGGGATACACCATAGAATCTCTTGTCCCTACACACCTGAACAAAATGGCCTTCCTGAAATAAAACATAGACACATTGTTGAAAAGGATCTCTCTCTTCTCTCTCACTCACATCTAGCTATCAAATACTGGGATGATGCATTTACCACTGCTGTCTATCTCATAAATCGACTACCCTCTAAAACCACTCAGTACAACAGTCCTCATCAGCTCCTACTAAATCAGATTTCTAGCTACACTCATCTTAAACCCTTTGGGTGTCTCTGTTACCCTCATCTTAGACCACTCAATAAACACAAGCTTCAGTTCAGGTCGCAACCTAGTACCTTCTTTGGTTACATGGAACACTATAAGTGTTTCAAAGTATTACTGCCAGATAACAAGGTTATAATCACCAGACATGTGATCTTTGACGAGCTCGAATTTCTCTTCTCTAAGAATTCTGAACCTCACTCCTGCTCCAATATTCAACCATCTATCCTTGGTCCTCCACCTCTTATACCTTTTCCTCATACTATTACACCGACGGAGAGGTCGCCACTATCTTCTGCGACCTCAACACAACCACATGCGACCTCGCCACAAGTGCCAGCGACCTCACCACAGTCTTGTGTGGACTCACTACAACCACAGACGACCTCAACACAACCACAAGCGACCTTACCACAGTCTCATATTCAGCCCATACTTGGTCCGCCTCCCAGTCCTCCCCATCAGCCAATCCCACTATCCTCCTGTCAATCCAGTCCATCTACTATTCTTCTTACTGTTGAATTGCCAATAATGAGCTCTCCACATACTTCTCCTTCTTCTTCTGTGCCTAGTGTTAATCCTTTTGCAGGTAAACATCACATGATAATAAGAGCTAAAGTAGGAATTTACAAGCCCAAGGTGCTCAGCACGGAGCTCCTCGATTTCCGGGAGCCCTCCTCCTATGTTGAAGCTTTAACACATCCCAAGTGGAAAGCAGCTATGTGTGAAGAGTATGCAGCTCTCCTTAAGAACCAGACGCGGTCTCTCTCTGAGCTACCTCCGGGCAAGTCGTTGATTGGTTGCAAGTGGGAGTTCAAGTTAAAAACTCATGCTGATGGTACTATTGCTCGTTATAAAGCCAGATTGGTCGCCAAAGAATACAGTCAGGTGCCCGGGTTTGATTTTTCTGACACTTTCAGCCCTGTTGTTAAAGTTACCACTATCCGAGTTGTGCTCTCCATCGCTGTCAACTGTAATTGGTCGGTCAAACAATTGGATGTCAATAATGTCTTTCTGAATGGCGAGCTGGACAAGGAAATTTTCATGGATTAGCCACCTGGTTTTGAACAGGAGGGTCCCAATCTTCAGGTGTGCAGGTTGTCCAAAGCGATTTATGGGCTTAAGCATGCTCCTCGAGCCTGGTTTGGAAAATTGCGATTTGTGCTTATTCGTTTTGGTTTCTCTGCTTCTCGGGCTGATAGCTCTCTCTTCTACTCCAACACTTCCTCATTCTGCATCTAGGTTTTAGTGTATGTTGACGACATCCTCGTCACAGGCAGCGACAAAATCGGAATTTTGAAGCTTATTACTCACCTTGACTCAACCTTTTCATTAAAGAATCTAGGTGAGCTGCATCATTTCCTTGGCATTGAGGTTTTCCACACCGCTCAGGGTCTACATCTGAATCAAAGCAAGTACATTTTGACTCTTCTTGAAAAAGGAAATATGGTTGGAGCTAAAGCCACCCCTACATCAATGGTTGTCTCCCCTGTCCTCTCTAAGTCTCAAGGGGAACCCACTGTTGATCCGACCTTTTACAGGAGTATTGTTGGAGCTCTTCAGTATATCACAACTACTCGACCTGATATTTCTTACAGCGTCAACAAAGTGTGTCAATATATGCATTGCCCTCTCAGCACACACTGGCGAGCTGTCAAGAGAATTCTGCGATATCTTATCGGTACCATTTCTTATGGCATAACTTACAGTAAAATCTCTCTCTTTACTCTGACAGGCTTTTCAGACTCCGACTGGGCTGGTGACCTGGATGACAGAAAATCCACCACTGAATTTTGTATTCTTCTTGGACGCAATATTGTCTCTTGGTGTTCTAAGAAGCAGACCTCTGTTTCGAGGTCCAGCGCCGAGGCTGAATATCGCAGCCTCGCTCATGCTACTGCTGAAATAGTTTGGATCCGATTCTTGCTACATGACCTTCAAGTCGCTCTTTCTGCTGTTCCTATAATCTGGGTCGACAATCAAAGTGTTATTGTTGTTGCCTCCAATCCTGTTTTTCATGCCTGTACGAAGCACTTTGAATTAGATCTTCACTTTGTTCGCGACCTCATTGCGAAGAAATTGCTGCAGGTTCGGTTTGTCCCTTCTATTGATCAAGCTGCCGATGTCTTCACCAAACCACTCGAATTGAGGGGGGATAATAAAGAGCGACCTGATAAGTTTAGGTTGTCTGGTCATATGATGCCTGGCGACCTGAAGATGAGTACAACACCAGGTCGCAAGGTTGGCGACCTGAATAGAGAGCGACCTGATAAGTTAAGGTCGGCTAGCCAGATAATGCCTGGCAACCTGAAAATGAGTACAACACCAGATCGCAAGGTTGACGACCTCTCAGGTCATACGAGAGGTCGCCCATAGGTCGCACGTACAGCTAGCAATGGGTCTTACATGAGGACAACCCATCCTACGTCAGCTGATGATGTCAGCCCTAATTCATTATATCCAACTGCCAGAATGTACTGTAGCGATAGTGACCATACGATTTGCAGGAGTGTACTATAGCAATTTAAGCCACATATTTTAGAATTACATTTGTCTTACATAATATTATAAATAGTGGCAACATTCCCTGCTATAATTATTAAAAAAATATGACTAAATAAAATCTCAGAAAAATTGAATACAAAATATTCCTTCAAATATGAGTTCTTTAGTTTCTTTCGATTGCGTATAATATTATTCCAATAATTTATTAACTAAGCTTAGCGATTGCGGTCTTTTTAAGAAAAATCGTAGAAAAGTGCAAATCAAAACTATATTTAACTTCAAATCAAATTGTAGAAAGCTTTATTAGATCAACATATCCTCCGAAGTCGATACATAATATGCATGTCTTATTTATGAAAGCATCGCCCAAACTAATAAAACAAGCCCATGCATGGATGAGATACAAACCATCCACAAAGATCTCGTACAAAAAACATTTATTAGTTCAAGCCATTAAGCATGACTAATCACATTTAACCAACTTAAATTGACCAGCACTCATAAAGCTTAATATCAACACGAAGCCTAAAATAAACATCACCCTCAAAAGCATCAGTCATCAAAGTAGCAATCCCACGAGCCATGAAAAAATCACCGGTCCCTCCAATTACCGAAATGTCCCTGGTCTTGTTCATCAACGGATCGGCCCCGGCAAAATTCAATGTCCCCACGTGCTCGGTCGAGTTAAATTGAAAAGAAAACCCAAGCCATGCACCGTATACACTCTTTTGGTCGTACAAATACATGCCTTGCGCCCGACCGACCGGCGGCGAGTGCAAGTTGTTGTCTAGGGTTATGGGATCGTCGAAAATCACCATGTCGCCGAAATTGTTCGGTACGGCCATGGCGGTCTTGTTGCCCCACTGAGGTGAGCCGACGATGGCGGCGGTGGCATTATTGTAATTATGGCCATTGAAAAGGATGTCGTGGAAATAAAACACGAGCTCACGACACGGGCGGCGTGGGCGGGGTTTGGCGGTGGTCGAGACAGCGGAGAGGAGGAGGAAGGAAAGGAAAAGGAGGGATAATGTAATTGTGCTAGTAGCCATAATTGGTTAAAAAGGGGTTTGTTTTGTAAATGATGATAAATAAATGTTGCAAGTTATGGCTACTAAGTTGTGAAGAGTGGTTTATGTGTTGGTCACATTATATAGTGCATGAGGGGTTGGGGGGTTGGTGAGGATTAATGGTCATTAGATCGAGACTGAAGTGATAACAAGTTTATGAATAACTATATATTATTAAGATGGTTACTTTTCAACACGAGAACAATAATGTTAATAATTCAATATTTATTTGGATTGCGTCATGAATTCAATACTTGTATTTGCTCTATTTTTCAAAATTGGACTATATTGGAAATTTGAGTCCAAATGTCACATCTTAGTTACAAACTCACCATCACACAGATTACTAACACTTGTATAAGAATTACGCACTCTTCCGTTCCTTTCCTAAATAAAGGGTTTTTTTTTGTTTTTTTAAATCTTTGTTTGGAGTTTTTATCAAAAATAATAAGTAACATAAAAGTTTAACTGATTGACACTTCAATTTACAATTTGGAAAGATGAAGAATATCTTGGAACAAGGGAAAAGATAAAATGAGAATAAATATGTATATTATTTCAAAAAGATACATAATTTGTTACAAAATCAAACCTTAAAACAGACCTATGCTTGTAAACGGAGGCATTATCACATAATAACCCGTTATTTACGCTTGACTAGTGTTGAAAATTAATAAACTAATAAACATTACTTTTAAATCTTATATATAAAGTAATAAACTAATAAACTAATAAACATTACTTTTAAATCTTAATAAAAATTTAAAATGAAACTCAAATTTTCAACAAACCATAACTTTTTCAAATTTTATTCGTTTTGAATGAAATATATATCAAATTAATCACATTCTCAAGATCTACAATTTAAGATACATATGGCATGTTTTAAAACGTAAAAAATATAAAAAAAAAAAAATATATATATAATTAAATTAAAAAAACTGGATTGATTTTAGCACTACAGTACTGTGTAAAAAGCAGGACATATAATTGCCAATATTAGATTTAAGGCCAGGATTAATCCCTAGGTCATATAATGACGGGGTTCTCATTTGAACCCAATCCTATATATATATATATATAATTAGGTATATATACATATATATATATTCATCATTAAAACTAATTCAAATTGATATGATAATTTTAATATACGTATTACTCATTTGTACGATGAAATAAGTAGAAGAAAGTAAGTGGCAATTGCAGATCAAACTTAAATCCAATATAGAATTTTGTTCGTAATGAAAGGTGCAAATTATTCACGTCTCTCGACTCTATGATCAGGGGTTTGGTGAGGTGTGACAGTAACTCTTGAGTCAACTTTCACCTTTTGGGGCTCTATTTTCCCAGTCACCAGCAAGTTCAAAGAAAATACCCTTTTGTCCACATCTTTTTTATTTTATTTATTATTATTATGACTTGATTAGTTTTTAGTTAGGCGTAATTGCTTCCAAAATCACGATGTTTTCCAAATTTGCAAACTTGACTTTTAAAATTTAGCAAAAAAAATTATAATCTTTCAATTTCGCAAATTGAATCATAATCCCCCAACAAAATTTCAGGGACTAAAATGTTATTTTACAAAATATCAGTTGAGCGTAAAATTTATTTAATTTCTTTTTCTTTTCTCAAATCCCAATTCCTTACAACATGTGGTACCATCTCAGCTTCTGTGGCAATTTTTATCTGCCTTTCCTTTCTACAGTGTTCAGCTTATCCGTGTCATTATATAATATGTAGTTTCATTGAAATGTGTTTTTTTCCCCTCCATTTTTTATGTTCCATTTCCTTTAATTCCTACTAAATCAACTGTACCTTGTTTTTAGAATAGAATTTTAATTTGTTTATGAGTAAAACTCAAGGTTGTGGCTTAGGCCAAAAATATATAACTAAAATAATTGAAAATTACTAGTTTGGTAATTGCTAACAAAGGCATAAAAAGAATTTTTTTTAAAAAAAATATTAAAATTTAGAAAGTTAATAATAAATACAAAAAAATGAAAATATTGTTCATGTTAAATTTTTAATAACTTCCTTATAAATTACATAAAATGTCTTACTGATATTGATACTAACTTCGTCGCATATTAATACACGGATTTTGAGAAATAATTGATCCACTTAGAAAATGAAATATTATTTATAGAAAAAGATCACCTAGAAGATGACATGTGTCATTCGAGCAATCACAAGATGACATATCAGCTAAGATATTAATAGTGTTGATATATAGGGTGGATATCAATTTAATTAGTCAATCAATTTATGCAATCCATAATAGCAAGTTAAATAAGTATATGATTATGATAGTGAATTAAAATGAAATGAAAATAAGAAAATGTTGGGGTAAATTTGAAAGATAAAAAAATGTAGGCAAGTATTTAACAAAATTTAATCAATTAAAATAGTATAACTTGACAATGCAATTAAATAAAATATTAAAGGGAAAAAGGTGACGCCAATTATATATTTAATGTCAATTTTATATATAAAAATGCATATCAACAAAAAAAAAAAAACTTAAATATTAAAATAACTAAATGTCACGGATTCTGTGTTTTTAACTAATTAAATTAGTTACTTAAAAATAATATAAATTTTCAATGGACATATTTAAATATGTAAACCGATATGGTCAATTAAATATCTTTAGTGTGTATAGTGTAATTAAATATTTCAAAATTAAATGTGATTGTATATATTTTAAATGTGGATATAAAATTACTATATTCATAAAACACATTTAATTATGGAATTAATATATGCATAACATGTTAACAAAAATCTTACATAGAATGATCACCATCTATATTAATAATTGGATAATCTTGGAAATATATGTACAGAATTAACTTACTCGATAAAATTATATATATACATTAAGTTGTAAAGAAAAGGGTTTAAACATGATATTAAGGAAACTGATCCATAAAGCCATTTGCAAAATATGCAGAATATATATTTCTTCTGTTTTTCTTGGTAATAACTGCGCAGCTGCTTGTACATATATATATTACACCATAGATCAATCTAGAAACTAGAGTTTTATTATCTTAGGGTCTAGCTACACCACAATGGAGCCGTTTGTATTAGATCACTTCCTATTTGCACAGCTGGTCTGTTTTGTATCCATGCACACGTCCATCAACTAGCTTCTTCCTTGTTTGTCTTCATGCGCTGTTATGTTTTCACTTGATGAGTCACCTGCCAAGGTGGCAATACCTGTTGAGTTGCCATTGCTAATATGCCCCCTCAATTCTATGTAGGTTTTAGCTACAACAGTAAGCTTGTTCCTAAGCCTACAATAGAATTGCCCGGTCAATGGCTTTGTCATGATATCAGCAATTTGATCATAAGCTGGCACTGTACTCTTATAATCCCACTCTTCACCTTCTCTTTGATGAAATGTAAATCAAGCTCAAAATGCTTAATCCTATCATTGTTTATAGGATTATTTGACAATGATTTTGCTCCAAGTTATCCATCCATACAATGTCAGGTTTAGGTGCATAAATCTTCAGCTCTTGTAGCAATGATCTCATCCACATCATTTCACAGGTTGTATTTGAAAGGCTCCTATATTCTGCTTCTGTTGATGATCTTGAAACTGTGGGTTGCTTCTTGGCCTTCCATGAAATGAGATTATTCCCTAAGAATACACAAGTTCCTGAAATTGACCTCCTGTCATCCACATTTGAGGCCCAATCCGAATCTGCATGTTTCACCCTGAAAGTATGACAACGCCTAAAACCTGCGCTTCCTCCTGCCCTGCACACACAAACACGTCAGAAAAGGACCACCGGAGGTTTTCCGGTGGAAACCTCTCCGATACTTAAGTCAGAAAGCGTATGGAGTGTTTTAGTGAAAAAGAAAAGGAATGCACCAAAAAATGACCTCTCTTTCTCAGCCTTGAGGCTGAGGTATTTATAGTTTTCCTCAGTGGGGACCCCTTCCGGGATCTCGGAAACAAAGGCCGCGAATCAAGGGTCGTTTAAGCAACCAATTCTGACAAGTGGTTCCACTTGTCCCCTGGGAGGAGATCATGGTACCAAGTCTGCCCTGATCCTGCTCTCCCTCTCTTTTGTAAGTCAGGATATCAAGCCTATTAAGGAAACTGATCCATAAAGCCATTTGCAAGATATGCATAATATATATTTCTTCTGTTTTTCTTGGTAATAACTGCGCAGCTGCTTGTACCACCACACACACACACCACACACACACACACACACACACACATATATATATATATATATATATATATATTATATATATATATATATATATATATATATATATATTACACCACAGATCATTCTAGAAGCTAGGGTTTTATTATCTAAGGGTCTAGCTACACTACAATGGAGCCGTTTGTATTAGATCACTTCCGATCTGCACAGCTGGTCTGTTTTGTCTCCATGCACACATCCATCAACCAGCTTCTTCCTTGTTTGTCTTCATGCGCTGTTTTGTTTTCACTTGATGAGTCACCTGCCAAGGTGACAATACCTGCTGAGTTTCCATTGCTAATAGAAGTTACTTGTTTTTATGGAATCTAATCCCGTAAAAGGCGTATGGTTACGTAATTTATGAATGAGAATGATTGATTTATTTTTATTTCAGGAATTATTTATTTTGTCTAATTTGACCAAGGTGAGTATGTCATATAAACATAATTTTTTTTATATATAAAGATGGTGCTATTTAACAGTGTGGCTGAGCTGCGTCCTAAACCCACATGTGGTGCTAACTTGATCCGAGGTAAGCCTTAGATTTAGCTTTCGACTTGCCCTTATGTTTAACACTCGGAATGCTCTCAGAGGCCAATCACAGTAATAAAATTGTTGAATGACCAATTTGATTTATTTATAATATATGATTATGTGGTTTTTGGAAAGTAGTCAATATTTTTTTAGAAGATTATCATATTAATAGTGTCGAATAATAGTCAAAAGGGAGAAGAGTATTATGCATGATTTATATAATTATTAATGGAATACTGTAGACTTTCTAAAGTAATGACCGGGAAATTGGTTATAATTTTTTTTATGCTATACATAATTCAATTGAGGGTGTGCTTAGTAACACTAATAGGTGGTAGATGATATTTAGTGGTTGATAGCTGATTGCAAAGTATTGGTTGGTAAATTAGGTGATTGAAGGTTAATTTGATAATATAAACATGATTGATAAATATAAAAATAATAATATTCATAAAATTTTTAAAAAATATATTAATAACAAATAAATTTAGAATAATAAATAAAGACATCTTAAAAAATATTTAGTATTAAGAGAAGAATTTATAAAAAATGATATAAACTAATTATATAGATAAATTAAAAAAATCATTATGTCGAACTATAAAACAATGTGTTAGTATATGAAATATAATATTTTATAAATTCAAAATAATAAATAAAAAGTCCCTAAAAAAAAATAGAAACAATGATACCAAAATAATTATTTTGATAAATAAATATCTAATTATATCTAAAAATAACATTTATATAGAATTATAAAATAATATGTTAGTATATAAAAAAATATTTTTAAAGAAAAATGGTAAAAAGAAATTTTTCTCTAATCATCTATCAACTTATTAGAAAAAACTACGAATTGTAGTTTGTTTGTTTTAAACGGGAAATTTTAGACATAATCAACTACCAGGAGCTGATTAGAAACCTTTACTAAGTGGTATAAAGGAGCTGATCGGTAATAGTACAAAAATAGCTTTCTAGAACATACATTCTAGAACGGCTATTTCGGCTACCTTCTAGAATGTCTATCCGGTGACATTCTCGTAATTAAAATCGTAATCCTAGAACGGGTTTACAATGTACGTTCTAAGAAATTGGAGACTAGTCATATTTAGAAGGTATATTGTATACCCATTCTAGTATACTAAGTTTCTAGAGGGTATATTTTACACCTGTTCTAGAATAATTACTTTTCAAAACTTATATTTAAATACCATCTAATATATTCAATTATTTAGAAGATGTATTGTAAAATACCTTCTAGTAAAAATAAACTTTCCTGAAAGTACTAATTTATATACCTTCTAGAAATTTATAAGTTTAATTTAATTATCAAATTCTGAATAAGTTCACAAAACCAAACCGTCGCCCTCACCACATATCCACTCTATCTCCCGTAACCACCTCCAAAAGCCGCCCACCACCACCGCCAAAACCTATCGCTACCAGCACTTCCAATATCTAACAATTACATATGCAATTATTCTTCTCTTCTTCTAAGTTTTCTTCCCCCAATTATTCTTCTCCTCAATTTTTACCATTTCTACCAATTTCTACATTATCTATCTTCATCCTCAGCAACAAATTAATTACATAAAATTGCAAAATATGTAGTGCCATAAAATCAAGATTCACTATAATATCCGCCTGAAACCAGAAACAATAACCAGCCTGTGTCTCTTATCGGAACATTCAGCTGAGTCGAGATCTTTTATTGCTCTTTTTTGTTCCATATTCCTCAAATGATTAATCCGAAATATGGCCTGAAGATTTATTCGTTCGTGAAATATATGGTTTACAAACAGACGTGTATTCTGGAATCGTTTTCGAATAATTAATCTATTATACGATAAATTCCCCATTTATATTGTGTTTTTGTCAATATTTGATTATTACCAACTGCTCTGTATATGCAATTCTATCTATTTTTCATATTGTGGGTAAAGACTCCTTAATTAATTCTTATGATGCCAGTTCATCATCTCTCCGTGTTCGATCTATAGTTTCCATATCGGTCCTTAAAAGTTTTTTTGTAACATTAAAAAATGAGAAAACATTTTTTTTGTTCATCAAACATTACATGTATAGCTACAATACTTGTTTAAGCTTATGGAAAACTACTTAAAATATCACAGGAGATAAGGAAAAAGAAAGAGAAACACTATAATAGCCTTTCCTTCGAATTTAGTGTGCCTATGTATATGCAATTTCATCTAATTGATGTGGGTTTTCTTTAGCTGGTAAATCATGTCTTAGACCTCTATAATTATTATTTGATAAAAGTATAACTCTATTTATTCTGTATTACATTTGGTGATTGGTGTAATTAAGGTGACTTGTGGGTGGTGAATGTATTAATGATTTTGTTGGTTAATTTTGCTTACAATTTTAAGTATCGATTTTGGAGCTATAAAAAATCAGGGCAAACCAGTTCTAAAGAGACTTTCTTAAATGGATTCGTAAACTGTTATGAATACGCAATTTTCTATAAGGTATTTTCTACAAAAACATTCTGAAAACATACTCTTTAGAAGGTATATTTTTGAAACCCGTTATAAAAATAACTTTCTAGAAGGTATATCCTAACATCCGTTCTAGCAAGTTTTATTCTAGAACGTGTATTTCTGTATCAGTTCTAGACTAATATCTTTCTAGAATGGATATTACATTATTCCGTTCTAAAAGAATATCTTTCCAGAACGTATATTAAACATACAAGTTCTAGAAACAAATCTTTATAGAACAGATATAATGAAACTTCGTTGTCGATAATATCTTTTAGAACGTATATTACGATTACCTATTCTAGAATAATGAGAACAATGACTTTACACAATGTATATTCTACATACCCGTTCTAGAAACAAATATATCTAGAATGGATATTCGAAGTACATGTTCTAAAATAATAACTTTCTAGAACATATATTCTGATTACATTTTCTAATAAATGATCTTTCTAGAAGGTTGTTAATTTAGATATTTAATTTAGTTTTCTTATATTCTAATATCCGTTCTAAAATAATAACTTCTCAAAAAGTATATATTAATTACCCGTTCTACAAATAGATGTTCTAGAACTGATGTTTTTTAAACCGTTCTAGAAAGTAGTATCTAGAACGGGTTTAGATATGTGACAGACCCAAAATACAAACTTTTAGAACGGGTAACCAACCTTTCTAAAAAGTTCAAGAACGGTTCAATAACCATTCTAGAATGTCTTTTTTATCAGTTCTGAATGTTTCTGCTGCACTAGTGTAGGGTGAATAATTTATCAACTCCTTTGAACCGTCAACCAAGCGGCCTCTGAATTGATTACATATATTTTCATGTATACACAATTTCTCTATATATAAATATGGTATTTATTGAGTTATATTTTTTCAAAATAAACAAAGTTTGAATTTCAGTATATTTGAAAAAAATTCAAACAGATAAAAAATAGAATATGTGCACAACATTGATAAATCAAAATTAAAATAGATCTCGAAGTAAAATCGCATCGATATACACATTTGAATATATATATAATTTCATTGGGTTTGAAATGACTTAAACAAAACAAATCAAAATCAAAATACATACACAACATTGATAAATCAGAATTAAAACATATCAACAAAAGAAAAGAAAAAACACAATAATATACAAATATATTTTTTTTCAATACAAGTACAATTGGAATTTCATTGGATCCGAAAAACTCAAAAATATTAAATATATATATATATATATATATATATATATATATATATATATATATATATATAATATTGATCAAGCTTAATTAAAACGGATCAAGAAATTATTAAAAAGTACAAAAATTGTTACCTTAACTTGATTATTCCGATGAATGATAACATTGAATAATATTGTAACCAACATTGATTTTTAGTAGACTGAATTTATGAGCGAAAGATTTAGATAGAAAAAATTGGGTTAGGTTGAAGAAACAGAGAGAAGTTTTTATATATATGGCGAGAGAGAGCTAGATGGGGAAGATAAACCCTGGTTTCTGTAGGAGATGCAGAAATGAACAAAAAAAGTTCTATTTTATGCATAACAAAAAAAAAAATCCAAAAAACATAGTATTTAACCTGAATTAATTAGCAAAGGTTGACACATCAGCTTACGGGATTACCAGAAGACGCTACGTATTATCCAAAACAACCACATACTGTGAAAAACTCCTGATTGAGTAGATCGATTGAATCAGCATAAGCATGGAGTCATCTGTAGAATTTTCAAGATTGAATCACATGCAAGCTTGAAATTCACGAACGCGATGATCAACAATTTCACGCCCTTCTCTATAATAGTTCTATGTATTTCTCTCTTCAAAACGTGTCAAATGGAGCAATAAATATCTATTTACTAAAATAACACAATGCTTAGAAATACTAAATATATTTTGCAAAAATTGTTTTAAGACGACTGGCATCCAGTTATAATTATTTTAGATACCATAGCCTTAGATTTTTCTTTTTTTTTATTTATTTTTTATTTTTTAGATGTATGATTGTGAATAAGTTATACTAGGGAAATTATATCTAAGATTATTATATAACCTGGGCAGCAAATCTCGCAAATAGTATATATTGTAAACACCCGTAAATAATACAGATTACAACAATTCACCTTCTCTTGAGTTTTATCATGTATGCATAATGAAAAAAACGTAAGATAAGAAGACAAATAATTCGTTGTGAAATCGGCAAACCATCGCTTGAATACATGAGCGGGCCCTAGTTTATTTTAATTTTGCACCGGCCCTTTAAAGTATTGGAACGGGCCTGGAGCTAAAAGCATAGATGTTAAAAACATTTTTACAAAACTTTATAAACTTCACTCTCACACTATACAAGTAAAACAATAACATCAATTCCAAGTAGCATTTATATTTTCCAATCATTGGGAATCATAATCCCCCTCCGCCGTATCCACCTCCTTCAATGACGCCAACGAGTCCCCGCTCATCTGGTCCCGGTGTTGCTGCACCACCAGCACCGACGCCGTCGTCCCAAACTCCGCCGAGATCATCAAGTTCCCGACGGGCCCCAGCTCAGCACACTCACCGCCGCTCTTCTTACTAATCGCCACAGCCAACTCCCCCTCCGGTATCCTCCCCACGATGTACAAGTTACAACGCCCGTATGTCCGGATCACATCGATTGCCACGTCAGCATCGCCCACCACGCTCTCCTCGAACTTAATCGTCCCGTCCTTCAACGCCTTCTTCTTGAAATCCAGAATAAACTCCTCATCGTTCAATCTCGACTCCGGGCCGTTGATATCGACGGTCACGCTCTCCTTCGAGCCCGTCGACGCTTTCGAGTCGACCACGAATCGAACGACGTTCAAGCTAATCCCCGGGTGCTCGGCCATGAGGGCCCCGTACGAGACCGCCTCCCGATCATCGGGCCCGCCGAAAAACAATGCCGTGATCGTACAATCCACGTTGCTCGCGGAGACGTGCGCCGTCCCACCGAGCCCGCGGTCGACCAGAATCCCGACGGAGCACGGCGCGTGCTCGAGAACCCGACGGTTGACGTGCCGCAGCTCGGATCGCGTGGTCTCCAGATGCCCGTCGAACCTCTGGTGCTTGTGGAACGGGAGGATGATCATGGCCACTCTCTTTCGTTCGGCGCTCGTGCAGATGTCCTCGTGCATGTTGAACATGGGCGAGATGGCGGTCGTAGGGCGGATCGAGACTGGGCTGAGATGCTCTAAGGTTTCAAAGGCGACGACGATTTGGTTGGAGTCGGTGCCTTCGCCTTTGTTCCAGAACGGCATTCCGTTTTTCCGGGCCTTGTGGACCATCAGGATGGCGGACGACCGCTCAGAGAGTTCGGTGAGGTGCATGGCGTAGACACGGAGGATGGTTTTCTTCCCGGTCCCGCGTGAGACCTCCATGAGGTTGATTAGTGATGGGATGGTTTTGGTGCTGTGGAAACAGGTTAGGAGTCGGAGCTGAGTGTTGGGTGTTCTCCGTTGAATGGTTCTGTGCTTGTACTCTTGTTTCGCCATTCGGGCGGGCTTGTACGTGGCTATGACGGTTGGTGTGGTGATGAATGTTGTGAATAGGGCCATGAGAACCATGATGGCAAATGTTTGGTCATTCAGAACCTAGTTGATTGAAGATTAATTAATCGTGGAGATGCTTAAATTGCAAACAAAATATGTGATTTGTTGTAGCAGAAACGAAAGTAATTGAGAATAAAGTATTTGTGTAAAATCGGAAGTAGAATTTGACATTTGAAAACATTATATATGTTATAAGTCAGAAGCAGACAATCACTACTTTTTATTAAATAGTAACTTACCCCTCGATCTTTCCCAATGTTGAGTACAATGAGCTCAACTAGCCCCTTGGTGTTCATCAGAAACCCAAGGGTTACCGCTTCTTTAAGAGGAATCTTGGCCAAGAGCGAAACCACAACCGTCCCGACAATCTTTCCGAAACAAGCCGTAAATATGACCAGCACGAGAAGTCCCCACGACTGGGCCCCTTGAATAGTGGCCACGTTCGTTTTCAGTCCGCTCGACACAAAGTACAAAGGCAAAAACAATCCGGACACAAGATCCTCCACTTTCTCCACAAGGGCACCCGCAAACGGCCCCTCCTTGGGCACGAGAACGCCGAGCACAAAGGCCCCGAACAACGCGTGAATCCCGATAGCATCGGTTACGAGCCCGGCCGCCAGGACGGCCGTCAACGTAGCGCATATATAAATCTCGTTCACGGGCTCGCCCTCGGGGCACCGTCTCGCCATCCACTTGAAAATAGGCGGGCCCACCAACACGCACAGCGTTATGAAACCGAACCCGCACAAGAACACCCACAACGAGACGAGCGGCGATCGCCCTGTCCCGGACAGGGCGATCGCCAGGGCAAGCAAGATCCAGGCGGCGACGTCGTTGACGGCGGCGGCGGACATGGCCATCCGGCCGACGTCAGTCGTTAGAAGCTTGAGCTCGGCGAGGATGCGGGCCAAGACGGGAAAGGCGGTGATGGAGAGGGCAACGCCCATGAATATCAAAAACGGGCCCTGAGCCACGCCTTGGGCAACCGTCCCTCGGAGCACGAATGATGTCCCGATGCCTAATATAAACGGGAGGCTGATCCCGGCCATGGCGATGCATAGGGCTTTCTTACCGGTCCGGCGGAGAGATTTGGGGTCGAGCTCTAGGCCGACGAGGAAAAGGAAAAAGAGGAGGCCGAGGTTGGCTATAGTGTCCAGGACTGTGAGGCTCCGAGGTGGGAAAATAACTTCAAGATACGCTTTGTTGCGGCCTAAAGCCGATGGACCCAGTAGAACACCTCCCTGTCAATATTAAGCTCATTTATTTAGAATATATATATAGTCTCAAATCCTAAAAAAGAAAAAAACCTTACGATGATCTCAGCTATGACACGTGGCTGCCTGAGTGGCCTGAGAAGATATGCGAGGCCTCGGGTGAGTACAACGACCATACAAATCTGTATGATGAGCAGAGGAAGTGCGTAATGCAGGGGATCGTCCCCTTGGAACAACCCATTCGACGTTGCCTTCATCGCCGGTGGGCATTTCACGGTTGTTGCATTATTAGAATCCATTTTCTTTTTCTTCTGTTTTAAAAAGGATAATTAATTAATTAATTAATTAACGGGGCTAGCTAATTATATCGATTCGGTGCCTATACGTTATGGTCAATAATGTAAGCACCCATCGGATTCGTTCATAATAATTATAGGAAAAGCACATCATTTGATGCGGCGGGAATCAAAATTAAATAATTTTTTGATTTAGAAAATGTTTATTATTGAAGTTTATTGCTATCATTTGGGTTTTTGACACGTTTGTATGCTTACGTATCACTTGTTATATCATGTTCAAAGTCCAAATTGCAATATGAATTTGACCGAATACGTTAGCTAAATTATTAGATATATTACGTAATAATGTTACATATATTTTAGTCAATTGACATGTATTTCGCTATGACACGTATATATATGTGCATTTTGTTTAACATAGACCATAGTATATTATTTTATTAAGATAAAATATAATAACATACAATACAATATTAAAATAACATCTTAATCTAGTTTCGCTCCAAATTTTCAGTTGTGTTCTATGTATACTTCTATGTCTTTTTACTCGATGATTAATTGAATGACATATCTCTAAAATAAATCTTAGTTGATATCTTATTTCATGAGACTGGTAGAATAAGACTTCACTACAAGGAGAAAAAAATGAATTTACACACCGAAATATTGTCCGTGAATATTAAGAACATTGTCGATTATAGATAAAACTGTTATTGGTAAAATGATTGTCATTGACTAGTTACAAATAAAAAAATTAAAAAAAAATAATATCAATAATATTTATATCGGTAAATTGCAAAATTTTTAGTAATTTATTAATAATTAATAGTATAGTTTCCAAAAAAAAAATGTTTTTAGCTGATAGTAATTGGTAAATTTAGTAACAAATTGTATTCGTCGATAAATCTATCGGTTGACTGTATTTTTTTTTTTTTTTTTTTTTTTGGCAATGAATTAAAATAAATCAAAGAAGAGCTTTCTCATCACGAGAAATTGTGGCTTCCATCCTGCCTATGAAGTCAATAAACTCGATTATAATATATATTGATAGCTACCATTGTACATACCTAACTTAAACCCCCTCAATTAGAGGCTGCAGATTGTCTTGAATAAACTAAACTATTTACTACTTTTCAAGTCCAACGTGTGGAACGAATATAGTTAGGAACATAATTACGAATGAATATATTCACTATAACTACATATATATTTGGTAATTTACAAACATAATATTAACCCATGATTTTAGCTATCACTTTAGGAACATAATTACAAACGAATATATTCACCATAATTCGTGTTAGCAATTTATGCAGCAATCCCGATCTTAATAAGTGATTTTTGACACTATATTAATATCACGAGTTATACATGTGTGCGCTTGGTTGAAAGAGTGAATTATTGAATTATTCTTTTCGAAACGAAAACTGCACATAAGTGACAGAGATTGTGCGAAAATTAAAACTTATTTACAAAACAAAATTTAGTATGCAAGAATTAAGATAGATAGTAACATTTTACAAACCATATTTTTCAATTTTCAATGTTATTATCAAAACACAAAGTGCACTACACTACATGTCTCCCACAAATTTTTTATTAATATTATTCTCAATAAATATATTTACCTATGTTTTCATTCAATTACTACACTTATTTTTCATATCATAGTGCATACATAGTCAATACTTTCTTATTTATACTAATTAGTTTTACCAATTGAATTAAAAATAAAATAAAGTGGTAGTTAGCATGTTTGCATGCCAGGTTATGGGATATATTAGGCACTCGGCGGGTAATGGGCTTTTTTGGGTCAGGGATGGGCCCATCCCTGATTACGCACCTGGAATGAGATTAAATTTATTTATGATTATTTCAATTTGATTGGACTAAATGACAAGACGATAAATTAGTTGGATTATGATTAAAATAAAAAAGATAAACGTTTGTGGACTATAAAAAAAAGTAATAGTTGAACAATAATAACAAACATATAGTTCTAACCCCGTAGGGGTTGTTTGGACTAGGCTTCGTTGAAATTCTGAATTCTGGTATTCAGAATTTTGAGTATTGAGAATTCTGTGAATAGTAAAAATCTTTGTTTGTTATAAGATTCAGAATCCTTCACTTTTTATTGTAGATATCAAATCATGTCTAGAAAGTGGATGATAATGTATTATTTTATTGTATTTAGTAATATTTAATTTTTTAAATATAATGATGATGTGATAAAATAATTGAGTGTGGGTACGGTATAAGAAATTGTTGGTTGTGAGTTGAAAATTTGAATTGTAGTACAAACGAGGATTGTAATTTAAAATCTCAATCCTGGTATTTTGCTGCATATATCTGTATGTGATAATACACATATATTATACAATTATGACCATGCATATGTATACATGAGTATATGTAATCTAAAGGCATAGAAAGAATTGGGAAAGAACCTGAGTTTTGGAAATAGTGAAGCAAGATTTTGAAGAGATCTCAGCCCATAATGTTACGAAGCAACATCCTCCAACAACTCTGTAAATGGAAAGAAAAAAATGTGTCTTGTTTTGTTCTTTGGTCTCTCTCAAGAAAGGATGGTTAAGAGAGAAAGGGTGAAATAAATTAAAGGAGGTGAGACAAAAAAAAAAAAAAAGTTGTTCCACGGATTGAGGAATAATGGACAAAATCTAAGAGGGGGAGAGAGAGGTGGGCAGGTTGGTGACAAAGGGATAGTCTTTTTTGTTGCCTATTTATAGAGCATTAATAAATTGACTTTAATTTGGCTCACTAATTAATCCTACCCAAATGGATGATCCTTTTTATGATGTGCTAAGATCCACAACAGCAGTGCAAAAGGTAAGACGGATTCAATATTTTTTCAGTGTCGTTTTTTGTAATTTAAAATTATGGCCAAACGGGTAGTTTTTGTAATTATTCATAATTATTAATTGTAGTTTTTTTTTTTCTTTTTCGGCCTGATTAGGATAGAGAAGAAAATACTCATACTTTAATGTATTATTTCATTTCTATTACCAAGAATCATTCTTCTTGATATCCTGAGTTATTGATATCTTGAAGTGTGACTTTGTGAGAGATTCATTGAATGTGTATAGAGTGCTGTCTTAATTTTATTACTGTAATAGAATATATAATTAGAAGGATATCCTTAGAGAGACATTTGATACACGTCATGTTTTCATGTGATATTTATGAATTTACAATATTTGATTATTTTGATTGAATTTACAATATTAATATTGTTTCTAACAATGTTAATGAAATTTACTTCTTATAAAAGAAACGTTAGATGGAAACCTAGCACCCCTCGTAATTATGTGGAATCGTGAAAATTGAATATGTGAAACTCTCCGTTGCCAATAAAGAATGGGGTATTTTTAAAATCAAACAGAAGTGGATTTGTTTGTAATTAATTTTAAAAAATATTCGAGCCTTTTGTAATTAGCTAAAACCTCGATCTTGCTGTTTCTTCTTTAAAAAAATGATTTCGAAACCCTTGATATACGTAGAAATATTACAATTACCTCATTAAATTTAATATAATATCAAATCTCGCTACAAAAAATGAGACCAATTGAAAGGCCAAGTGTTGTTGTTTTTGCTTTTGATCTATTGGAACGACAAGTCGTTTCAAAATTATCGCTCCTATAGGCCTGTATATCTATAGGAACGACTTGTGTCGCTCCTGTATCTTAAATACCAATATGAACGATAAGTCGTTCCAAAATTGTCGCTCCTATAGCTTAAATACCAATAGGAACGACATGTCGTGCCAATTCCTCAAATTTTTGTGTCTCAAAAATCTCGTATTTATAGGTCATAGGAACAAAAAATCGCTCCAATAGTGTTACACAAATTAGAGCAACATGTCCTCCCTATTTTGTCAGTCCTATTGATTGTGCACCTATTCAAACAAAATTTTGTTCCAATTTTGCCGTTGTCAAGTTAATTAGGTATTCAAAAAAAATCGTTATTATAAGTTAAATTCAAAAGATAGGAACTCATAAATAACTCAAAATAATTCGATATTAAACATATACATTGCAACACGCAACTTGTACACTTCAAATTACATCAACCAATCCTGTTAATTCCACCATTATGTAGAGTAGTCAAAACGATTAAAAACGATTATACACTTCCATACCAAACTAAGATTAAGATCCATCATGGTCGTCCACATCACGGGCCTGATCATCAGCAAGCATATCCTCTATCTCAACTTCTATCCCAACTTTTGCCTTAAGAAGAGGAACAATATATATATATATATTATTGGTATAAATTGTGAATTAACATAATTAAATCAAATTATATTATAATTTGGCACCATTTAATTCCTTATAAGAAACATATATGTTTACCTTTAAGGTGAATCAAGATAGCACTCGTGACCTCATTGAATCCCAAATTCAAAACTTTCTCTGGAATTCTGCACCAGAAAAAGAGGATGTATCTCTTAAACAAACAAATGAAATTTTTTTAAAAAACTGCTTGATATAACTTCATCACTTGTCATTGACATCAATTAATATTGAAGAAGAAGGAGGAGAAGGATAAGCATGAGACATTACTAATTACTGTATCACGACCCAATATATATATATATATATATATATATATATATATATATATATATATATATATATATATATATATATATATATATATATATATATATATATTGATTTTGGGTAATATTTTGCAGCAGAATTTCTATATGGAGTACGATTTGAAAAAGAATCAACTCGGCTTCAAGATGCCTGAATGCAAACGAGGTTAATTAATTAATAAATTGATTGGCCATTTTCAAATATTTTTCTTGTGTGGGTCGAGAATAACGTTTGGTCAAATAGCAGTTCTTCAAAAATAAATGCCGTTTCGAAGATGCGACTGCCTTTTCTTCTCTTTCATTAAGCTGACAAGCATGCGTTGTAAAATATGTATTGCCAGCAACCTTAATATATATATATATATAT
>BMAC01000130.1:157456-168680 GCA_014905375.1 Phtheirospermum japonicum
AGATTCTTACCCTAAAACTCAATCTCTTCTCTTGCAGGTACAAAATCTGAAATTCACTCCTTTAACCTTACCCTAACTACGAATTGCACTCATCAACACGTCCGATTAGAGGAAATTCACATTCGCCTGGAAAATTCAGAATTTGGAACCAAGTTACCCAACCACATCAACTCTCAAATTTCTGCGAATTCCAATGTAAAATAGCTTGAACCCGGACTTGGTTAATTGCTTGGGAGTTTATTTGCAGGTGTTCTTTACATTGGGTGTTGGTTGGAAGAGGTTTGAGTGTTTTTGGGTATTAGTCTCAAGTCACACAGAAGGTTGATTAACACGTATTTATGCTCATTTTTAGTAGTATTTTAATTACTTTTTCTTATTATTTTTGGTATAATTTGGATAGTTTAAGCTTCAATTCGTATAATTGTGTTTCCAACTTATTTTACCATATTTTGATCTAGATTGATGCAAATAAGTGATTAATTGTGATTTTTCACTTTATAGCTAAGTAACCGGAAGATTTCAGCATGTTATAGATGAAATATGATGATCGAGAGTCAAAGATCGAGCTCTTCGGTGAAGAAGTAGCAAGAATTTGAAGCTGACAGACTTTCTATAACGGTTATGTTGCTAGAACCGTTGTCGTTGAAGCTAACGGTGCAGTTACAGTCACTCCTAACCGGTAGCTGTTATCGCTAATACTTAACGGTTACTGACAACCGATGTTAACGATCAGGAGTACTTAACAGTAGCTAGTACCGCCAGCTTTCTATAACGGTTACCTTACAACCGTTATCGCTGATCAGAATGCTGAAATGAAGACTTAACGGTTACTACTTAACGGTAGCTTTCTATAACGGTTAATGGTGCTACCTTATCGTAAGTGCCACCGTAAAGACTGGACAGAGAGGCTTACGGTTGCTGGTTACGGTAGCTAGTAACTGTATAGTCCTTACCATAAGGTGCCCAAAAAGGCGGTTTCGTGACTTGTTGCTCAAGATTTCCAAATTCTATAAATACTACCCCATAAATCCGAATATTTAAGTTACCTAAGCTACAGTTAGACACATTAAACTTATTCCTATGGTTTTTAAGACCTCGTAGGGATTGACAACCCCAACGAGTGCCGAGTTGTTCGTAGTTCTATTCAAAATTCTTAGATCTAGTTTTCTAACTTTAGATTAGTTTAGATTAGTTATTAGATAATTTAGATTCAAGAATTCTTCGATCAAGACGCTGCAAATTCTTCGTTTAATTAGTAAGTTTTCAATTCCTTTCGTTTAATTAATTATGATGCTCTTAATTTCTTGCTTGAATTAGAATAATCAAAACTCCAACAAGCAACCCCCCATGTATGATGATGAATTGTATGATATTGAGATTGGTGATGATGATGTTGGGATTATTAGGTTGAGATTGATGAAATTGATTGTCTAGATCTAACGGGTCTATAGCCTAGAATCGTCGTGAACTATTAATTAGGTTTATCCCAATAGATCGTGGAAACGATTCGAAACTCTAGAACCCTTGTTTTCAAAATCTTTTCAAAACCCTTGAATTTTATTATTTTTCGTTTAGATCAATTTATTGCTTTTATGTGTTTAGGTTAGGATTTTATTTTTATTTCGTATTCGTGAACAACAAACACAAAAGGAACTTTCGAGCCTAGTTTTCCTTGAGAGACTCGGTTCAACTTATCAACCTACACGCGATCTCGTACTCTTGCGGGCGAGATTTTTAAAAATTGACAAATTTAATAAAAGTAGGTACACAAAAGTTTGAATCAAAGGTGTTCGACAAAATTCCTGTGAGAATTTTTATTGCTTATTCGTGAGATTTCTGCATCTGATATGGCATCCGGCTCTCGTCCAAGGCGTGGGAACAATTCAAGCAGAGGACCGAGCAACACCCGGGGAGGGTTAGCTCCTTTTAACCTCGCAGACGATCGGAAGGTTACGCTCTACAATTCCCTAATAAAGCGGGACGTCTATCACCCCCGATTCATCTTCTGGGAGGAGAAAGTTAATATAGGAGATAAGACAGCGGAGAAATTCATAAAGGGCATTGGGGCCCTCGACCTAATGAAGTGGGCCGACGTGAATCAGCCCGGTTATCGCACTCTCATGCTCGAATTCTTCACGACATTCAAGTCACTCGCCGATGGGTCCTTCGAGTGTCGTCTCCGCAACCGAACGCTTCCACACCTCCAGGGGTGACCTCGATGTCATCTTTGGAATTGATAGCGAGCGAGGGGCAAACGAGGCATTTGAGCTCGACGACTACGACAAGAAAACTTGGTGGACCAAACTTTCTGGATCACCACCGGAGCCCGGGTGCCGTTTCAATTCGACGTCCTTGAAGTCAAACGTCGTCTATCTAACTTACAAATTCTTCATGCAAGTATTCTTGGGTAAAGAGGACGCGAAAAGAATATCTTCCTCCGAGTTGAAAGCACTGTGGATCGCGTACCATCGAGGCAACGCGAACATCTATCCACTTTTGATCGCTGCAATCGAAAATGTTCAACAAGTACGGGAGAAGAAAATGGCAAAACTCACCTTGGGAGCTTTTATCACCGAGCTTGCACGACACCATGGTTGTGACCCCTATGACGATGACATCGTGTATCCGAGTGTGGCAATGTTGGTTGAGAGTCGGACGGTTAATGGCTGAAACGTAGCTATTTCGACTTTCATGTTTACTTCGGAGAGGAAAATAGCTGAAGAAATTGAGGACACCGACGACGATTAGTTCTCTAAGTACACATATATTGCAATGCACCTGAGAACAAATGATATATAGAAACCGAATTTAAAGTCTACAAAATACATACGTACTAAGATAATCACATTCTCAAACTGTCAAAATAAGTGGACAATTCAGAATTTAGTATTAAACTCTCTATTTGATACTAAATCACAAACAAGTCTAAGGTAAAGTGTTTAAGTGTAGAAAGAAAGAATATAATCGATCCTTCGATATATTTTAAAATCTGTTATTAAAGGGACAAAACCTCCCGGCCGGCGCCGGACACCACGTCATCACTAACGTATACAACATATATATTAATCACAGATCATAACATAAATATTAATTAAACATAACATTCACTTGCCGATCACCACGATATTTGAAAACCCCACCACGCACTTTTTAAAACCATCATCTATATATATATATATATATAAAAGGTTAGCGTTTCTAAAAATATTTCTTAAGATTTTTCCCCCCATTTCACTTACTATTTGTAGTAATATATGTTTAATATTTATATAATTATTTATGTAAAAAGATATTTGGATTGTGATTTATGTAAAGAAAATATTAAATATATAGAAGAATTATGTATAATTATAAATAAAATCGAGAAAAGTAAAAATAATATAAAATTTTTTGAAGAAAATATATAATATAAAAAATTATTAAATATATGAAATAATTAGTTAATAAATTTGAAAAACCCCAAAAAATCAAAAGTAAAACATAAATATTTTCAAATGCTTTAATATAAAATTGAAAATATTAATAAAACCATATAGATAAAAATATAAGAACTTATAATTAAACTATAAATATTTTTTTAATAAATATGAAACAAAACAAAAAATTCAACAATCAAATAAAATTTAAGAGAAAGTTCATAAAATAAGTTAAATTAACTCATATATATATATATATATATATATATATAATTAAAAGATATTATTTTATCACTCTAGTATTAAAACATTTATTCACCTTATGTGCAAATATGAATAATGTAATTAATGTAATCATTGTCATATCACATTATATTGAAATATGATGATTTTTTTTTTTAAAAATCAAGAAGAGATAAATATTTTTTCAATTGTACGAATGTTTTTTCCTTCTACATTGATTATATTTTTTTTGCAAAAATTAGAAAAATAAATTGAATAATAATACTAGAGTAAAATAATATCTTTTAATTATACATACATACATACATATTGTGTGTGTGTGTAAATATATATTATTTAAACTTTCATATATGAATGAAAAAAAAGTGAATTCCATAATATTTTGAGGATAAGAGACAATAATTTGGTAGTAATTGTGAAATTTATCATTTAATGAAATTCACAAGATTCCACTGTATACTGAGGAGTTAAAATCTATAGAATTCTAAATTAAAAACAATATAATTTAATAAAATCTACATAATTTTAAATTATACTTAAAATTATATAAAATTTTAAATTACATCCTATTCTACGATAAAAACACCCCCTGAAACGTACTATTTAGTATCTAATTAAATAACAGCCCAAGTCTACAGCATCTATGTACATTTACGAATGAAAAGAAAGTCAAGACAACTATTATCTCCATTAATATTCCTAGCAGTCAAAACAACTCATCAGAACCTTATCCAAAATAACATAAAGAAACATATCCAAAATATAACAATTATGTATGGAAAGAAAGTCAATACATCAAAACTAAGCGAGGACGAATAAGATGCCGCGATGTACGAGGGTTGACTTGAATATTCAATAAGATGCTGCAGCCACAGATATGAGCAGTGACGAGGTGTTTTTTTTTTAAGTGAATGTAGAAAAGAGAGAGAAGACTTATAAATAATAATAATAATAATAATAATAATGATGATGATGATGATAATAGTGGGAAAAAAATGTAGGTTGTTGAAGAAAAATCACAATTAGTGTGTCTTTTTCAATAAGTAACTGATGAATGATAATTTAGGTATTGATTTTCGTTTCTCTTTTATGTCTTCTTCTTATACTTTTCCTTTTACACATTGTCAGCACGAAACTCTAACATAGTGATAAGTGATCGAGAATAAGCCTCCATACCCTATACACAATTTTCGTGGGTCAAGTTTCTAACTGCGTTATATGTTTAAAAATTAGTTTCTCGAGTTTCAACTGTTGGATCGAGTTCAAATTTTTACATAACCTTCAAGACCTTTTGAATTACATTCGAAACGGTGGAGATTGGATTCGGAAATACGAGCTTGAATTAAATTTTGAACGGTGGAGATTGGATTCGGAGATACGAGTAAATATATATATAATTTCGAACAGAGCAGATTTTATTTTCGGAAATTTCTGTGCAGTATTTTTCAAAATACTATTGCGCACAACAGAATCGTTAATCAAGCCAAATTTTGGATATGTTATTCCAAACATATACAGGTTCAATACGAACGGTGGAGATTGGAATATGAGTTCTGAAGAATTTGATAATGAACTTCGAATAGAGATGATCCTGTTTCCCGAAACCGTTTACCCAGATTAATTTTAAAATTCAATTACGCACGATCTAACTGTTGGATGAAGTTGAATTTTGAATATAATGTTCAAAAGACATATTAGTTAAATCTTTACGGTGGAGATCGAGTTTTAAGCACCATGTCATCTGAAAGAGGACAAACCTATTGCAAAGATAAAATTAGGGAAAGAATCGTGTCTTTCTTTCAAGGTAATTCGAATTACCCTATTATTTATTAAATGCAACTAATAAATATTTGGCAATATGTATATATGGCATGGTATGTATTATTGTGCATGTATATGTATATATATTTTCTATGATTATATTGCATGTGATGTTACGTGCAATATTGACAAACATGAAATTTTGCAATACTTTAATGATATTCATAGAGTACATAATATATTAAATGATATTCATAGAGTACATAATATATTATTACTTATACTTTTAGATGGTTTTTAAGAAATCGTAAATAAAGTTATTTACACGATAAGATGAGAGATTGATCATGATTTTGCCAATATATTTAGTTAATCATGAATTCCGATGAATTGACAGATTTCATGTATGTTGATCATGAATTTCGATGAATTGATAGATTCATGTATGTTGATGATTCTCTTGAAGTTGATTTTATAAGCTACTTTCATGAATTTCGATGAATTGATAGATTCATGTATGTTGGTAATTCTCTTCTAGTTGATTTTATAAGCTACTTTCAATGTATGCATTATTGATTGTACATTTGCATATTTTCATGATAATGAAAGTTCATGAATGATAGAGAATATGCATTATTGATTGTACATTTGCATATTTTCATGATAATGAAAGTTCATGAATGATAGAGAATTGTATAAATAAGTCTTGTGATAAAGTATATTCACATGATATCAAAGAAAGATTATGACATACTTCAAATTCATTATCTAAAGAAATTGATTAAACTAACTCAATCTAAATACAATTTAATATACTCAAAAGAAATTGAGTACTACCATTATTCGTTTGATGTGGAAACTAGAATAACTGTAATTCCACAATAATATCGCCCATCAACCTCTAATTGAAAAAAAATCATCAAACTTAGTCAAATTTAATTCTCTTATGAACTTGAGAATTCATATTGACCCCAAATTCTATATTGAAAGTATATGTAGTTTCAAAATCTCAATAAATTCTGCATGTACTCTAAATGAATATTTTGAGAATTTTATGAAACACTACTTTCAAATCTAAGAATTTAGTGAAAAGAAATTGGTAAGGGTCAATGACTTTGATATGTTGCGACTAAAAACATGTCTTACCATATGTGAAAAAGAAAGTCACTTTAAATGACAATAATAAATTGAGAGATACGATCTCACTCTATTTTTTTCCACTTGAGAAAACATACTGATGTACTTGTATAATATTAATTATGACAGTGAGTCGATAAGAGATATGACATTATTATTCATAATACCAATGTTACACCTCTGGATAAAGAAATTTCTTAAGGCTAACCATAATCGATTTGAATAGTGAAAATAACCTCAATGTAAAGGGGAAGAGATATGTTGATCCCTACCTATGTGGGAAGAATGAAGCACAGGGTAAGATATGTAAGAGTTCGTGATATTTATTGGTCGTAGTAGAAGTCATGAAGGTTCTCCCAACAATATTGCTTAGTCAATGGATATACTTTATTTTGATTGATGAGAGTATAATCAATTATTCACATTAGACTATTATATTTGGTCTTACAATTTATTTTGAATTAGATTTATGTGATGTGGTCTGATTTAATTATTTTTGGCTTATTGGTAAATTTTAAATTTCATTCTAAAGCATTGAATGTACTTGAGTTTATTTACCACACATTCACATACAAGGTTCATGAGAAAATTATTAGATATAATGTAACATATCTAGTAAATAATGTAAAATATTAGAATGAAAAGTATTTCACTCATCTTTGGAGGAATGTGAGAATTTGTCGAGGAATAGACAATTATTCACTTAATTGATATTTATATGTGACAAAGCCTTGAGGCCTGGTGGCACATTGATTAAAGTCATAAAAGCTCATTATGGACCAAGAGCGAACGACTCTTGTTAAGTTTGATGATATTCATATTGATGATTATCAATAAGAAGTACATTATGAGAATGAAACTATACTTTTAATTTATGGTTTTAGAGTCAATCTAGTAATTTTACTTTACAACTTTTTGATCATTGAATCATAGGATAAGACCAACAAAGAACTTTTGGACACAACTCATTCAAGTTTTGACACGACTGACATGAGTTCTTTGGTCATCTTGATATGATGGTCCATATTATAAGAAGTTAATATGAACATCTTTTATTTTGAGTGAAACACAAATGAGATAGAAATTGAATGCACAGTATAGTGTCAAACTAATGTTGTTCAATTACAGCTAGTGCATTCTAAAGTACTAGGAGCACTACATACATTCATATCCCAAAGATACATCACTCATTATTTTAAAACTTGTTCATTAGCAAAATTATATGATTGAGACCTACATTTGCTAAAGATACAAAGTATAATATTTCATTCTTATAATTTATAATTGTTAATACATGTGGACACAGCCATTCAAAATGTGGATCATTCAAGTATTGTATAGTTTTGGTCGATACTTCGGCACATATTGTCCATGAAAATATTGCATTTGCAAAACTTCTAGCATATTTAATATAATTGAGGACTCACCACCCTTATAAAGCACCTAATATCATAATGCTAGAGAGTTTACATCAAAAGTACTTGATGTCTATTGTATTTTAATAAAGATCGATGTACTGGATCTTGTACCCTAATGTGCATATATAATAAGGTCTCAAATAAGACACCATCACAAAGAATATAAATGGTGACTAAGACAATATTTATGAGCGCTCATTTGTCTTTGCACAAGGTTATGCAATATTGCATGGAACTCTTACTTATTCGTTTATGAACTACTGCTAACCAGATATTTTGCGTACCAGTTGGTAACTGGATATAAGCCTGATAATTCATATATACGCATATTTGATTAAGCAGTATATGTGCCTATTGTGCCCCCAAAACGCATTCATATGGGTTTCTAAATACGATTAGGTATATATGTTGGATATGAATCTCTAACAGTCAACGCTATTTGGAACCTTTGACAGACGATCTCTTTATCGCTAAATTAGCGAATTTTTCACTCTATTGAGACAGTCTTCCCATCGTTAGGGGAGATAAGAAAAAGTATTTTCTAATAGAACGACAGGAATAGTTTCATACTATGTCTCATTATGATCCCCGCATTTCACAATGTAACGTGAAAGAAAAGTAAAGTGAACAATTGATCTTCAAAGTATAGAAGACTCAATTTCTAAAGTAACGAGATCATATATATACAAGTTGCAAATGTGTCTGCAATGTTAAAAGTCCCCATAAAGGGCACAATGTCGCAAATTAAGATATTGAACCATACTTAGTGGAGGTGTGGTTGAGGTCGTGACTCCCAAAAGGAACAGGAGGAGGTCACTTGGTTCGATCAATACTCGCCCAAGGAATAAGAGGGCATGTATGACATAACTTTAATTGATCATCAATGAATATAATGACTCTCATGAGATTATCTCTGATTATACTTATGTAAATGAATCATTACTGGAGGATGCTCCGAAGTTTAATATGATTCCAGAGAATAAAGAAATATCAATGTACAATATGAGTTTTATATGAGTTGATGGAAAGATCTTCTACACACATTGATGATATATACATTGTTGCTCAAGGAATCATAGAGCACAATAGTATCGAACCACACTCTATTAAAATATCAATATAGAGAAAATTGACCTAAATATAAAGAATTAATTCAGGTAGAACTAAATTAACTGACAACAAGGCAGGTATTTGGTTTGGTAGTGCTAACCTCACCAAGTGTAAAGCCTGTAGGACATAAAAAAAAGTTTTGTCAGAAAGCGAAATGAGAAAAATAAAGCCATGAGATTCAAATCTATACTTGAAGCATAAAGTTTCTCAAAACGCCCTGTAATTGACTATGGGGATATGTACTCTCCTATAATAGATGTTATTATTCCAAAGAACTGAGAATGCAGCTTATACTTGTGGTTACATCACATCTCTATGGGTATCGTGATTTAGAGATATATATACGAAAGTGTTTGCTGGCCTTTCATTGCCAAGGCAAGTGACTCTAAGCCACGGAGTGCATTTTTAATTAAATTAAAACACTCACTTTATGGATTGAAACAATCTAGACAGATGTGGTATAACCATCTAAGTGACCACTTGATTGGGAAAAGATATGCCCTTGCGTATGTATAAATAAAATAAGTTTCAAATTTGTGATTATAATTGTATATGTCGATGAAAGGAACATAATATACACTCTTAATGAAATAAGAGATATCGCTAGTTATTTGAAATTTTAATTTGAGATAATGAACCATGGGAAAACTCGGTCATGTTAAGACTTTAAACAAAAATCGAGTTTATGGAATACTAAATTCTACAATTTGTTTATATCCAAAAGATGATCAGGAATATTAAATATGGATAAGTGCAATATGTTAGCACTCCTATAATTGGTCAAAGTGAAGATATAAGGAAATATCAATTTCGTCAATGAAATGACGAAGAACTGGTGGGAGATGAAATTCTCTACCTACGTACAATATGCGCATTATTGTACCATTACTAATACACTTGATCAAATATTAATTTCTCAAAATTGTTATCTTGATTTAACTCAAGAAAGCGCAATGCCACTGGAATGGAATCAAGATATAATTTGAAACCTAAAAGAAACCATTGACGCGAGTTTATTTTTCCCATTCATAAATATAATTGGGAGTTCAGATGGTCTTGTAATCCCTATAGAAAATGTTGAGTTTACTTCCTACTTTGAAACACCAAATAGTATCGTTGATGTTGGTTACTCATTCGATCCATGTAAAGAGATCATTATCATACATGTAGTAGTTCGTGAGTATCTACGATAAATGTGATAATACGAGTAATATCACCACAACTCTTCTACAACCAACAACTATGCACTTTCTCAAGAATCAAGTAAATTGAGAAAGTGAAGACTTTCAAAGTTCTCTTGATAGATATACATATCAAATAGAGGTGTAAACTTTAGGGGGAGTTTCAACATAGGTGTGTTGTACTCTTTTTCCTTAGACCAAGTTTTATTTTTCCCATTGGGTTTTGTTACTTGGCAAAATTTTAACGAGGCAACAATAAAACACCATTTCACCCTTTGACTTGGCACAAGGGGGAGTGTTGAAGGAAAAACACAATTAGTGTGCCTTTCATCAATAAGTAACTGGTGAAGGACAATTTAGGTATTTGTTATATTTATGTATTATGGAAACATGTAATTGATACTTATATAAAGAGAGTCTTTGATGAATAAGAGAACCCTAATTTCTACCATCTTCCTTCGTCTCTCTTTTATGTCTTTTTCTTATGCTTTTCATTTTACATAGGTGAGTATATTTGTGAATTTTAAATGGAACAGGAGTATAAAAATAAAGAACGTTGAGATGAAATTGATAGAAATGACTTAAAAAAGTGAGTCCGCGATTGGAAATTTAAGGGGGGGGGGGGGGAATCCTTAACTGTGAAAGGACAATTTAGGTATTTGTTATATTTATGGTATTGTGGAAACATGTAATTGATACCTATATAAAGAGAGTCTCTTTGATAAATAAGAGAACCCTAATTTCTACCATCTTCCTTCGTCTCTCTTTTATGTCTTCTTTTTATACTTTTCATTTTACATAGGTGAGTAATATTTGTGAATTTTAAATGGCACAGGAGTATAAAAATAAAGAACGTTGAGATGAAATTGATAGAAATGACTTAAAAAAGTGAGTCCGCGATTGGAAATTTAGGGGGGGGGAGGGAAAATCCTTAACTGCCACTAAAAAAAATGACAAA
>BMAC01000130.1:176297-191826 GCA_014905375.1 Phtheirospermum japonicum
TATATATATATATACATTCCTATTATTTGTCATGTTTCTATAAAAAAAAATTTATTTTCCTAATATCATGATTAATCCTATCTTTTTTATATTGAAGACAATAATTAATATGGTAAATCATATAATGTATTGTATTTTTGAAAAATGTTATCTTGGTTTTTTTTCAAAATCATAGTTCAATCAATTTTAGTTCTACAATTTTAGGTTTCTTTTCAGATAAATTATTAAAGGTTTGGTTTTTACCACAACTAAAAAGTAATATTTTTCATGGTTAATCACAACTATTTTTTAATTAAAATTTTAACTAAGAATTGGTGTGAATTAAATATATTATATTTAAATATATTTTTCTAATAATTGGTGTGAATTAAATATATTTTTTAAGAATTAAAATTTTAAGAACTGGTGTAAATTAAATATATTTTATTTAAAATATATTTTTTTTAAGAATTAAAATTTTAAGAATTGGTGTGAATTAGATATATTTTATTTAAAATTTATTTTTTCTATGAATTAAGATTTTAAGAATTAGTTTGAATTAAATATATTTTATTTAAAATATATTTTTTCTAAAAATTAAAATTTTAATTCTTATAAAAAATATTGGGTACATATTTTGCATTTATCATTTGATAGATTTTCAAGCAGGTAAAATTTTAAGAATTGGTGTGAATTAAATATATTTTATTTTTGAAACGAGTTAAAATTTTAATTAAAAAATGGTTGTGATTAACCATAAAAAATATTATTTTTTTGTTGTGGTAAAAACTAAACCTTCAATAATATTTCTGAAAAGAAACATACAATTCTAGAACTAAATTGATTGAACTATGATTTTGAAAAAAGACCAAGATAATATTTTTCAAAAATATAATAGATTTATGATTTACCATATTAATTATTATCTTCAATATAAAAAGATAGGATTAATCATGGTATTAGGAAAATAAATTTTCTTTTATAGAAATATGACAAATAATAGGAAGGTCACATATATATTTTACAATAGAAAATCATGTGGCCCGCCACATCATCTATAGGGCTCCATAATGGAGCCCTTTCTGATTCTATAGAAAAATCGAGTAATATACTAATTGAATTTCTTTTATTAACGGGTTAGGTGGGAATATATTGGGTTGGATAGTGGGCAGGTAGAATGGGCCATAGTCAAGCGGGCCACGAAAATGGGTATGGTGAAAAGTGGTCTCATTATATGAGACCGGTCTCACCCAAATATTCGCCTAATTATATTTATTATTTAATTTTTTTAATTTACGTGAAAGTGAATATTTTATATTCGAGAGTTTAAATACCCTAATAAACTAAGTAGATCTATCAAGGCCAAGTGAATGTAATTAAATGTGGATATCCATCCTTGAATTCGTGGGCCGATATTGAATGTTTAATTGCGCCTATATAGGCACCTCTATTAATTTCCCTAAAAAGGCTAAAACCAATTGGAAGTTGGAACAACCCAGGCAATGACGATGTTTAGGTAAGCAAATTATTAGAGATGCCTAATGCATAACTAAGTATAGAATCAGTATAAATTGATAGCTTGGACTATGAAATTTTATTAATTTAAAAAAATATTAATATATCGATAAATTAATATTTTATTAATTAAAAGAGAAATTTTTTAAATTCAATAATTTAGTAAATATGTATTGAAAATAAATGAATTATATATGTTCCATTGATTATATTAATGCATCAACCAATTTTTTGTAATAAATTAAATACATTCTTGTATAATATCAACTCATTGTATAGAGATTTATTAATTTATAGTGTATTAATTTATAAGAATTTTACTATAAATACATATAATAATCATGAGTCAAACTCACTGGGGCAGGTGACACGCCCCCAAAGAACAAAAACTTTATAGAACAGGGAGTTTTTGAATATATATATATAAGTTTGAGGGTGTAATAAATAAAATTGGGGTTCCTATATACTCCAAAACATAAGATCAATTGTTTTAAAACCCCATTGAATATAAAAGTTCCTTAATAATTCAATTACTATAACAATATACTAAATTACCCTTAATAGAACTACTCGTGTAAATTCAGAACTACTCGTTTAAATTCAGAACTACTTGTATAAATTCAGAACTACTCGTGTAAATTTTGGAACTACTCATGTAAATTTAGAACTACTCGTGTAAATTTCAAAACTATTCTTCAAAAATTTAGAACTACTCGTGTAAATTCAAAACTACTCGTTCAAATTTTGGAAAATTACACACTACCTCACATAGTTTCTGGAAAATTACATACTGCTTCGCATAATTTTTTGAGAAATTAGGTACTACTTTGCATAAATTGCATACTACTTCACAAAATTTTTGTAAAATTGCATATTATTACACAAAAATTCTAGAAAATTACAAACTACTTTCCACAGAATTCATTACGTTCAAGACAACACAAAATTCTAGTACCCAATTCAATTAGTTCAGAGAACTGCACGAGTTGCATCAGTTAAGTCATTTAAGCCTGGTAACTTGTGTCATGACGAAGAATACATGGGACAACTCATAGTTAAACCTTGAAACTCGATTCATAAAGAAAACCAACAATATGGTCAAGAATACAGGAGACTAAGTAGAGCAATAATGGCCCAAGAAAATGAAAGTCACATTTATCCTCGACATTAATCCCCGTGAAGCCATCCAAACGCCACCGCCGCCTCATAGGTTCATCAGAGTCGCGAGCCGCCACCTTCAGCCCGTCTCAGCTGTGGTCGAGTGCCGCCGTCAAATTGAATCGTTGTCGAACCCCGTCACCGCAGTCAGCATCCCCGCCGTGGAGCCGAAGAAGTCATCGCCTCCGCCACTACCAAACATCGCTGCCACCTTGTCAGTTCACCGGGCACTGCGGTAGAAGGAGAAAGAGAAGCGGCCGATTGATTCTGAAATTGAAGAAGAAACAGATTCTGAAATTAGGTATTTTGAAATTTGTATAATATCCTCCGCGGTGAACTTTGTCCCCTTATCCTTGTCAGCGGCGGCGCGCCCCTTCGCCTTGCGGTCAGCAGCGATTTGCGGTCCTTGTCGAGGCGGAGCTTGGTCACAACCACCTTGGAGGGGTGGATGCCGACGTTGACGGCAGATCCGTTTACCTTCTCATGGGTGATTCGCTCGACGGCGCAGTGAAATGAGCCTTTCGGTTCTTTCTCTGGGAGGAGGTGACGCATGGGTTGTACTTCATTTTCGCCGCCGGGTGTGGAGATTGACGCTGGGTGGTTCTGCGTGGGGTGTGGAGATTGACGCTGGGTGGTTCTGCGTGGGTTGTCCTCTTGTTGTAGGGTATTTTAGGTAGTTTATATAATATTTTTGATTAAATGTGAAGTATTTGGTTTATATGGGAATAAAAAGAGTTAATGGATTATATGGTATATAAGACTTATAGTTTGGTAGTATATGGGAATTTTCCCAATAAAATTTTGAATTTTTAAGATTGAAATATAATATATTATGATATAATAATATTATCTATGTTTCGTATTTGTATTTGTATTTGTATTTTTGTTTTTTTAATATTTAATAATTACTTAACAACTAGTTCAGTTGACCCGTATGATGCATGGATGATAATCAGGTATTTAAATAGATAAAAAAAAATATTTATTTATTAGATACAATATGTAATACATGTTCAATGAGAATGATATCGTACTATTAAGTATTATAAATATTTTGAACAACGATAGTCTTTTCTACTTGTATGTATTGGTGTCATTTTTAATATTTTAAACATGTGAGAGACAATTACACAAGTGATATATATAATTGAATTGCTAAATTAGGAAGTTTTATAAATTATGATATTTATTGTCTTGCTCGTGCAAAACACATGGTGTATATTATTATTATTATTATTATTATTATTATTATTATTATTATTATTATTATTATTATTATTATTAATTAGACATCAAAATATATTAAATTTTATCAAGTGATAAAAATATAATGACAACAATTATGAATTGCATATTGCCCTCTTTCCGACATCTAATAAATAAGAAATTATTATTGAATGTAACATGTTTTTCATATATGATCCAACAATAAACTTTTAAAAAATAATAATCTATGTAGTATAAAGATATGCCCAAATATCAGATTGTTGAACATTACAAATATTTTTTTTAATTGAAATTCCTCTATTGCTAATATATTTAACACAATAGTTTATTTATTTCTCTTATAAGTAATTCTTTAAGAACAGTATAATTTGATAATTTATTTATTTTTCTCACAAAATTATAGACTAATGTTTTAAATTATAAAATAAAAAAAAACTAACAGTAATTTGTATTTTAATTTCTATCGCAAATATACATATTTCTTTTAACATACAAATCTTAAATCAAATCTAAAATAACTTTTAAGATCAACTTGAAATGATTCGAGTAAATATTTGCAAATCAAAATAATTGATGTGACTTCCGTTATTTCCATTACTCACTATTTAGAGTTGTGACTTCAAACATACAATAATTGGATAAAAAATATTTTTTGAAATAAATATCGATATAGGTCAATTTATTAACTAAGTTTAATCGGTGGTTTTATAATTTTATCTATACAAAAAGCAAACTAATATTAAAATATTACTTATATTGAGACTTAGGGAATTCACCAGCAAGAGAGAAAAAAAGAAATTGCATGTTCAAATCGAAAAATGAATAAATAATCATATTTTAATGTTAAAACATAAATAAATAAATAAATTAGATCGCAAACCCTGGAAAATAATTCAGGAAATGTTAAATATACCAAAAATTACCATTAAAAGAATTTAGGTTGTTTTTTAATTCGTACACATTTTTGTAAGTAAATTCTCACATATCAATTAACATTTAGTCAAAACAGTTTATAAATAAAATATACATAAAATAAAGGAAAATATACATGAGTGCCTATTGTTTAAAGAAAAATATTTCTTATAACAACTATTTTATAATATTAATCCAACAAATGTATATAGCAATATACACGATTTTTATTTTTTTCTCTCTCTAAAATATTAATCCAACAAAAGTATATAGCAAATATACAGGATTTCTAGTTTTTTCTCTCGAACCGTTTGATGGAAAAAACAAACGAATGAAAAACAATCCAACAACTGAACAATTCTAAAATATTAATCCAATAAAGTATATAGCAAATATACACGATTCTAGTTTTCTCTCTCGAACCGTTTGATGGAAAAACAAACGATAAAAATTAACCCAACAACCGAACAATTGATATTTTCTTTAATAAAATAAAATTTTATGATACAAAATCTCACCAAGACATACAACCATGCAAGCTGGTGAGGAATAACAGGTTGAATCATCCAATATTTGGAACTAATTTATACAAATAAATTAAAGGATATAATAACACACATATATATATATATATATATATATATATATATATATATATATATATATATATATATATATATATATATATATATATATATATATATATATATAAAACCTTTAATTTATTTTTATTTTTAATTATAATTAGAAGTAGAATCATAGAAAAATAGTGGTAAAATAAAACTGGATTATATTTGGTAGATATAATTCATATTGATATACTTCATCCGATGAGTATAATATTTCTAAAGTATTTTCTATAAAAAAATTTATTGTTTAGTGCAAAATATCTAAATCAAAGTTTAAACCACATACCATTTTGGAGTTATTATATATGGATAAATGAGGTGATTTTTTAAATATACCCTAATTTAAGAGTTGTTTTTTTTTTTCTTTAAAATATATATACTTCATAATTGTACGAAAAACTGAATCAGCACCCCAGGAGTCCCGGACAACCTCCAAAAAGCCCGGATGAGTAAGCCACATGTTGAGGAACCGAAAAGGCTTGGGGCTCGACACAACATCCCGGCCACAATCCACCAGCAAAGGATGGTGATCAGAATGAGACCTGTGGAGGACATGTCCAGAGATCGAGGTCCAAAGGTCGCAGAGGGGTAGAAAATTCTCTTTCTTGGGTCGAAAGAGTGATGATTTTTGATCCTATTCGTCAAAAATTCCTAGGCTTGGTTTCGGTTTTCCAGATGTATCAGAACTTTTTTTGATTTATTACGTACAATAAAGTAATGGACAAACAAAAAATAAAACTTATTCAATGAACTTATAAAAAATTGAAATTTTTCTGAGATGTTAAAATGATTATAGGGTAAGAGTATAGTATAGAAAGGATATCTAATCTACAGAAATATGTATAATACATGAAATTGAGCAATTCCCCCTTATTATAACTTATATAGTCTTTCGATCAAATAAATTACAACTAAAAAGAGTTTCAAAAATAACTAATACAACATATTTATATAGACCTGATAGTGTAAAAAACAAATCATGAGAAAATTTACCCGCTGATCAATCATTTTAATATGAAAAATTAGCCAAAAAAAATGTATCACTCAAAAAACACACTGTTTACCCAAAAAATAGCCCATTTGATAAAAAAAAATCATTTTATTACAAAAATTATTATTGGTCACCTCCAAAAACAGAGTTGACGCCTACAAGCTGCATGGGCTACCACTACACATTGTCTCTGATTGAGACAAAAAAATTTAACAGCTTCTTTTGGAAGGAGCTATTTAGGTTAATGGGGGTACAATTGAACATGTCAACTGCATATCACCCCCAAACTGATGGTCAGACTGAGAGAGTCAACCAATGCTTAGAAAACTACTTAAGGTGTATGGTGCATCACAGTCCTAAAATGTGGTTTAGGTGGTTGGCCTTAGCAGAATTCTCGTATAATACAAACTATCGCACAAGTTTGAAAACAACCCCTTTTGATGCATTATACACCCCAACCCTTGTATCAATGGGGCAGTATTTGGGTACTCAGAATGAGGGTGCTAAACAGTTGTTCGAACAAAGAGAAGCAGCTAAGCACATCATCAAAGAGAATCTACTACAAACACAACATAGAATGCAAATGTATACAGACAGGCATAGACAAGAATGCAACTTTGAAATTGGGGATAAGGTTTTTCTTATATTACAGCCTTTTCGGAAGAATTCAGTCTCTCTGAGGAAAAATCTCAAGTTATCTTCTATGTAATATGGCCCGTTCATAATTGTAGAGAAGATAGGTAAAGTTGCTTACGGTTTGCATCTGCCGGAAGGGTCACGCATACATCCAGTATTCTATGTGTCCTTGCTCAAATTGAAGGTCGAGCCAAACATTTCCACCACCGTTGACTTACCAGTTACCACACTAGAAGGGGAATTTCAGGTTGAACCACTTGCTATTTTGGCCACCCGCACCATCATCAGAAATGGGACTAACACTTCGCAAATCCTAATTGAGTGGATGAACTCTGCGCTGCATGAAGCTACATGGGAGGACCTCAAGTTTATCCAGAAAAGGTTTCCAGATTTCGATCCTTCGGGTCGAGAATCAATTGAACGGAGGGGTATTGTCATGAACATGGGTGCAACAATTTTGAGGGATGGAACTGGTGTAGAGGCTAACCCTAAACTGGATAGTGAAGATGATAAAAGAGGGATCTTGAAAATGCACAAGTCAGATTGCGGGTATGAGGTTGAAATAGAGAAAAGGGGATCCGAGCAACTGGACGGGTAAGATAAGGTGGGTCGGGTTATTAAAGTAGGTTTTGGGCTTGGCATGATCATTTTGTTAAGTATGTTGTGGGTCTTTCTAGGAGGAGGGAATCTTAGTAATTTTAATTAAGTGGTCCTAGCCACATGTTGTTATTAATGGAATGAACACGAAATGAAGGGCAGGGAGTTACAATATTCTCCAACAAAACTCTCTCTCTCTCTCTCTCTCTCTCTCCTCTCATCCATCTATTTATCTTTTTCTCTAAGCATTCATCTAATCTAAGGATTACAATTCCAGAATTAATTACACAAAAATTACAAAAAAAATAAGTAATCCATAACACATCCCAAATAATTAATTTTGCCCAATCTAAAAGAGCAGTTAATTCTATTTCAGATGTTATTATACATATGAATTCCTCAGTTATGCTCAAACGTATTCCAAATAGAGAGTGCGCGGTTTTACCAGTTGGAAGCAAGAGTGCAACAACACCACTTGAAGCAATATAAAGGATAATGTCACCTTTTGATAGTAAAGCAGCAGATAATATTATCACGTGAAGGTTTTACCTTACACCATATGCATAAATAAAATAAATATCACCTTTTCCATTTGATGTAGCACTTAGAATTTTGGAATTGATTGTCTTATGTTCATCTATTAATAATGAACATAGTTTGCAATGTTCGACATCCAAAAGTAATAAAAAATCTAATTCTTTCTAAAAAAGTTTATTATTTCCACCAGTCATCATTGAAACAACGAGAAGAGGCATATCTCTAAAGTTTTTGAGTGATTTCTCCATTACTCTGTTGATTTTTTTTCCAACTCAATCAATATAAGAATTTTCAACATCTCATCACTTAGTTGATAGCTGCACAATGATATACAAAATGTCATAAATGTAAAAAAAAAATATTTATATCCTCAATTTTAGATCTTCACTGATATTAAGGACATAAATTCATATTAATTTGTTATGAACTAATCAATATAAATTAAGTCCATATAAAGAAGTCATATTTATATAGATTGACAACTAATAAACTAGTTAAAATAATGTATGGTTTCATAGTCAACTACTTGATATTCAATTTTCTTAAAACCAAATAGTAAGTATCTTTTACGCCGAGCGTTATACGTTGTCGTTGTAGGATGTATTTGACAAGAAATTATCAAGTCTTTTCACATAAATTCTGGTCTTAAAATGCTCCTAGATAGTAGCAACGACGTGAAAAGCTTTCTAAGTAATGGTGGTAAATCCCAATAACTCTTATAGATAATCTCATCAATGTATTCTTATCATCATCCAACAATTCCAAAGAATAACACAACCTTGAAATTAGGGGAAATAAATTTTTTGATGGTCCTTATAATTAACCATTTGTTCCGTTGAAACCTCACCATTAGCACCTTATGTGATAGATACAGTCACACGATCTTAACCCTTATTTATATGCTTGAAAAGGTAATTGATGGATTTGAATGATTGCACCATTCAACGTTGATGTGAGCTTGGTACCTTAATAGTTGGCGACTGTGAGGAACAACTTATCTATTATATAAAATGACACCATTTTTACCTACTAGACTTTCGATATCTCTCATCTTGTACATCGGATATCCCTCATCATCAACCATAGTTCTATCGATGTATTATTTAGGGAGATCCTTGGTTCGTTTTCCTTTCTCCAGTCATGATTTCTCTGTTTTAGAACTGCAAGAACCGTCGATCATGTGCTGTGTCATTAGTTCATACAACTTCGGATGAGTATCTTGGTATATGAGCTGAAATGATTTGATCAACATCATCTAATAAATAAATCTTACTATCACGGTCAAGTGAAAGAAGAATATGAGCATGCGGTAAACCTCGCTTTTGAAAGATTTCACTGAGTAAATAACTGCATGAATATATAAATTATAAATGCATTCAGTTAATAAATCTAATAACATATGTTTATAGTGGTAAGAGGATTTTATATCTCTTTCGTGCTCTCTATATACATAGAGGGGGAGAGATAATTTTAAAAGATAATATAAAAAAGTAATGTAAGAAATTAAATAACATTAATTATAAAAATGACAACATCATTATGGATATATAATTAGAACTTGAGTTATTATTATCTATTAATAAGCTCTTTAAGAAAAACAAAAGGCATAGATTAAGGATTGTCAATTGCTCGAGTCATGTCAAATATATCCAATTCTTTCTTATCCTTGATTATTTGATTTAGTTTAATTTTGAATATACGACATACAATATTCATCTATTTCTGAATCTCAATTCTCTACTATCCAAATATATTGTTGTTTATGGCCATTTCGGTTTGCAAGTGATTGTAGTACACAAATCTTGATATCAAAATCACTTGCAAATAGTCATTGTATCTCGATAAATTTGGATCATATATCTAGATTCACCGGTGAACAATTTTTGACGTCATTATTTTTTTATCAGTAGAAGTTGCATCATTTTGACCTCTCAAAACAACATATTTATGATTCTTATATTTATCGGATCCTAACAACACTTAATTAAACGAAATAAATTTTATCATTTCACACTCAACCACCGTGTAACAATCAACCAAGAAACACTGAAAAAGCACATGAGAATAAAAAAGAAATTTGACTCAAAAAACTTTTTTTTCCACATAGATTCAAGAAAGTCGAGTGTGTGTAAATTGTGAATAATATGTGATATTATTATTGATATATATGTTGATAAAATATATAATTTTGGGGCAAATCACCAAATATACAAGTTCATTAGCTATATACATGTCATGTGTGCGTGTTGCGTTTTGCCATTAATATAATAGTAGGCCCTCTCTCCAACGGGAATGATTTTATTCACTTGTCTCCTCATATAATTTAAAAAAAAATCATTTTTCTTCGTATGTATCCATGGGGTAACTTCAAAAGAAACACCCTTGACCCTAAAATAGTACAAGAATTGTCTACAGTTACTGCAAATCAGAGCAGAGCAGCAAGTAAATCAAGATGGGCACGGCAAGTAAGTGTGAAAGTTGGAAAAAAAGAAACCATTTTTCTGTAGCTCGGTAGAGAGAGAAAGTAATTAGAGAGAGATGAAAAAAGCAGAGAAGGGGAGTGGGGAAGGGCCAGCGGAAAAGCGAGAGAATTTAGGGGAAAAGTTGAGGCGAGTGGGGAAAAAAGGCGGACACACCACTCCAGTAGCTGTAGCCCCCTTTTGGAGCCCTAAACAATTTCAACAACCTTGTTTTAATAAACAAACCCTTTTCCCGGCTCCTTGTGTCTCTGCAAGAAAGCTTGCTGCCACCCTTTGGGAGCTCCATCATCACAAGCTGCTCCTTGCTAAAATGCACCACGGCTCAGCTGCACCCCTGCCGCCGCGGCTGCGCCGCCTCAACCACCACCAGCTTGGCGTTGAGCCACTCGATCCTTCACCTGACCTGGTAAATGGATAATCTTAATTTACTTTTTTTCTTTTTTTTACTTGGTCGGTTTTTTATGAATTTTTAGTACTTGGGTTTTTGTTTAAAAAAAATAAAAATAAAATTGTGTGTGTATGTGGATCAAAGTTTTGATTTTTATGATGTGGGTTTAATTAACATGTATTCTTGATGACATAGTTCAAAGGGAATAAAAATTGATAAAAAAAAAAAGAGGCATGTCTTCTTGAATGGTTCCATGTGGAGTGCAGGTGAAATTGTCAGGAATTTAGTGGTGGTTGGTTTTTATTATTTTTGGGAAGCATTCATTTTTCGTATGTCTCTTTCATAGCATAACCTAACAGAGTACACACAACATTATATGCTACTTATAGTTATTTAATTTGTTTAACATTACTCTGTAAAACAGAGGCTATTTTTACACATCAGACTATTTGGTTATGTTGAAATCATTAGTTGGACTTGTTCTCATCTGCAATTAGTGTCCTTTTACTCTACACACATTGGTGCAATTTTGATTTCATTTTTCTCTCCAAATAATTTTTAATTATTTGCAATGCCAGCCTGGAAGCTCCAGCAGTTTGAGGCGCCACGTCGCCGCATCACTAATGCAGCATCATCGGACGGCTGAGAGGAGCAATCACAATCACGCGATACAGCCTGCATCGCCTGCTAGTTACGGCAGTTCATTGGAGGTCAACACCGCTTTCTTGCAATTTGTTTATTATTTTATTTATTAGATCATGGCCCCGCATGATCTTTTCTTTTCTTTTTCTTTTTTTTTTTCAGATTGCACCGTATAACGGAGCCGTTACCCCTACAAGCTCCGTAGAACTAAAACGCCGAACAGGGGACACAAATTACGGCCTTCGAACATCAACGGAGCTTCTCAAAGTGCTAAATCGCATTTGGACTCTTGAAGAGCAGCACGTTTCCAATATGTCGCTCGTCAAAGCACTAAAAAAGGAATTAGACCACGCACGATCCCAAATCAAAGTGTTGGTCCAAGAGCAACAAGCCGATCGCCACGAAATGGACGAGCTATTGAAACAGGTGACAGAAGACAAACTAGCCAGAAAAAACAAAGAGCACGATCGGAACAATTCGGCTATTCAGTCGATGCGAGATGAGTTGGAAGACGAGAGGAAACTGAGAAAACGTTCAGAAAGCTTGCACAGAAAGCTAGCCAGAGAGCTTCACGACGTCAAGACAAATCTCGAGAACGAAAGGAGATCGCGTAATCTTCTAGAAGATCTTTGCGACGAGTTCGCGTTCGGAATTAGGGATTACGAAAAGGAAATGCATGAACTTAGGCAAAAATCGGACAGCGATTGGTCCAAGAGAGGTAATCGAGATCGTGGCCAGTTGATTCTGCATGTGTCCGAATCTTGGATCGACGAGCGCATGCAGACGAAACTGCAAACGAGCGGTGAGAGAAAGCCTGTCGCGGAGAAATTGAGCTCGGAGATCGAAGCTTTTCTCGACGCTAAGAAAAGAATTGACGGCCCGAAAATTAACACGAATATCCGGAGGAACTCGCTGGAGTCGATCCCGCTGAACACGGTCGTTAGTGCTCCTCGCGAGGAGGACGATGACGAGGATAGCGATTCGAATTGTTTCGAGCTGGAGAATGTTAAGCAGAACCGAGGAAAGAAGAAGGTCGGGCCGGGCCCTTCCAGCTTGCAGGTGAAGTTCGAAGAGCAAATGTTTCAGGCCATGCAGAACGGAGATACAGATGGGGAAACAAACGGGCTCGAGAAAAGTGAAGCAGCGAACGAGAATAGTTCGAAGTTTGTGATTGAGAATTTGATCAGGAGTCACTATTTGTTGTCGGAGAATGGGAACAAGCAAGCCGATAAAGAAGTGTGGAGGAGCCAGCCCAGCCCGGTGAGGCAATGGACGGAAAAGTTACCTTCTCGTGAACATGAGACGGCCGAGTCGTCTTTGAAGATGCGTCCGGAGGTGAAGGAAGGTAGTCTGAAGGCGAAGCTGTTTGAAGCGAGGACGAGGGGTCAGCGGTTACATTCGCGCCCAAAGGCTTCGATTATCCCTTCTAGAAAGAAATGATTTTCGGTTTTGCTTCTTTTTCTTTTTGGCCCAACATTTGAGGTTTGTAAATTATAGTGTCAAGCTTGAGTTTCAACATCCTCTTATTAATAAAAGGCAGAGAAAATGCAACTCTATTGTAAATGGTATGTGAGTAAGAAAGTGATTGTAGTCAACTGTGGAATGCTGGGAAAACGTATCTCTTCAGGCCCTTTAACATTTGGGTCCATACGAGTCATTCTTTGAGTATGGGCCTCGACAGCAAGGGCTTGAGTAGAGTAAAGCTTAGCTCAGTTAGGGCTGACAATTAATTTGGAACCCAACGCCAACTTAGCATGAAATAAATTGGTTTGGGTCGATGCATAGTGGGTTCATGGGTTAATTGGGTTGAACCCAAATAACTTGACAAATAAATAGGTTGGATATGGGTGTAACCTGTCATAACTCACTCAACCTGTATATCTGTTCATTAATTTATAATAATATTAATTAATTAATTAGAGGGAAAACAAAATTCATTTTATGTTTGTAAAACTTAAATGCTTAAAAACCTTTATTTTATTTTATTTTGGTTTTAGAATATTATTTCTTAATAAACATTTTTTAATTTGAGTTGTTCATTTTATAAATTGGAATGTTATTATATTTGTGTGGTCATATCATGTTTTTATTATTCTTTTTGTAAGTTGTAAATTGTGATTAATCTATATTGTGGTGATTAATTTTTAAATTCAAATTTGTTTTAATAGAAATATTTAAATGTATATAAAAATAATTTTGTTAAATGGATTAAACGAATTGGGTTTGGTTTACTCTTAAAAAATATAGGTTGGGTTGGGTTCAAATTTGACATGAATAATTAAAGGAAAATTGCAAAAAATATTCTTATTTTAGGTCAAATGAGAAAATTCAATAACGCTAATTTTATTTTATCTATATTCAATCACTTATTATTCCCAATTTGTTACCTCATGCTCTCCCCCTCTCTTTGCAATCCCAAGCCATGTTCTCTCTCCCTCTCTCTCTGAAATCTCACGCACATCACTATACACACACTCGTAAAATCACAAATCCAAACTTACAAATACAACATACATCACATTCCACTCAAACACCCCAATGTAGATTTATAGTTGGAATAAATCTAAAAGAGATATCCCACCTCCCGCTGGAAAGACGGTGGAGCGATCGAGATTAGGCGCGAACACTTTTCTAATCAGCCGCGAATCGACAAATACTAAAAAAAAAAATAAAAAAATTACCGACGTACTCTCGGTAATAAGCAAAGAGCCCTTGATAATAAATTTACTGAAGGCAAGTTCCCCTCGAAAGAATCCTACCCGGTAAAATTTTTCGAGGGAAAATATGCCTTCGGTAATTTTTATGAGAGAAATACCGAAGGTTCGATTTTTGGGTAAATTACTGGGCATTGAATCTAATTGCCCTCGAAAAAATCACTTGCCCTCGGAAAAATCGAGGGGACTCCCTCGATTTTTCCGATGGCAACATCGAGGGCATAAATTCCCTCGAAAAACCGAGGGTAAAGAAGCTCTCGAATTTTCAAATTAAAAATAATATTTGAAAAAAAAAAGAAAAAATCAAGGGGATGGCGCCCTCGATTTTTTCGAGGGGAATATACACTTGGCTTTCCGAAGGGAAATCTCACCTCGATTTTTTTCTCTTTTTTTATTTATAATATCATTATTCATAAATATAATTTACATAATATAATATAATTATTATATATTTATATATTTACAAGTAATATTATATATTTATAATAATTATATATCATTATTTATATATAATTTATATTTATAATTATTTATAAATAATTATATAATATATATATTCTTATATATATAAATACTATATATTTATAATAATATTATGTATTTATAATATCATTATTCATAATATAATCTACATTTATAAATATAATTTATAACTTAATTTACATATTTAATATATATTAAAAATAAATATTTAAAAGAGGTCGTGGGTTCAAATCTCACCCATGTCACATGTGGGATTTAAATTGACGCGTGCTGGGCTGTGAGCCCGTCAACATTTCTAAAATATTATAAGAAAATGCTGACGAGCTGGATCCGTCAGTATTTGCTGACGGGTACGTTAATCCCGTCATCAATCAATTTGCTGACACCAACACTACAAAAAAAACCGGCGATACTGACGGCCATATCCGTCAGGATTCCGTCAGTATATGAAATACTGACGGCCTCCTGACGGATAATGGACGCCAGTATTTTCGCGGTCAGGATTCTTGTATCCTGACGGGTAAATATACCCGTCAGGAATGCTGGCGGATTCCTTGACGACTTTTTCCGCCAGCAAGAAACCGTCAGTATTGCTGTCGGGTTTCCCGCCAGAAATAGCTGATGCTTTACTGGCGGGTGGG
>BMAC01000130.1:196825-241952 GCA_014905375.1 Phtheirospermum japonicum
GACTCGGCTGCCGCAAGTGGAGGCAAGCGGTGGTAGCGATGAAAAACCAAGGTCGACATAATGAAAGCATCGGAGGTAAGACCATGGCGGTACTCGGAGATGAGTGGCGGCAACGATGAAAAATTTGGCTAAAGTTTTTTTTTTGTTGTTGGTGGTGTGTAAAATATTAGCAGCGGGAGTGCCCCACCGCTATTTTTAGGGCTGGGACCGAGGGCACAAATTCCCCTCAAAAAACCGAGGGAATAGATTGCCCTCGGAGAATATCTAGGGGAGTTAGTTCCTTCGGGGTTTTACGAGGGGAATTTGCTCCCCTCGTTTTTTTAAAATACAAAAATAGAAAAGGCGTATTTACCAATCAATTACTAATTCATGTTTCTAAACAACGAAACGCACCTCATGGCACCTTCAAAAGTTATGACGCTTCGTTGCTTTGTGTTTTCAATCGAACAAGTTGATCTATCGTATTGTGGTTACCATTGGTCGAATTACACGACACGTGTAAATACGCACATGATCGATAATGTTTTTCTATCAAAATCGGGTCAAAAGCACCCCACATTCCTAAAATTAGAGGATATGGTTTATTTTTACACTTTTTCAATTTTTTTCGATTTTTTTTTTATTTAAAAAATCGAGGGGAACATTTCCTTCGGGAAATTCTGAGGGGAATTAGTTCCCTTCGGGATTTTCTGAGGGGAATATGATCCCCTCAGTTTTTTTAAATAAAAAAAAATAGAAAATGCGTATTTACTGATCAATTACCAATTCTCGTGATTCTATAATATGCGTGCTTACACCTTACACGTATATAGCTTTTCTTGTGTGTATGTGGTTTTGTGTGTGTTAAATAAAAAGAATATGTGATAAATTTTAAATTTAAATGAAAAGGGCTTACGGACACTTCAAAATATGATATTTGCCATGTCGTGTCCTGTTTTATATTGTAATTTACGTGTCATAAGCGTGTCCGCGTATCGTGTAACGAGTCCAATTCCCGTGTCGGTGCAACCTAGGCTGACAAATACATAATAGTAATAGTGGAAAGCAACTTCTGAATACACAAAGTAATGTACAAAATTTTCAAAAACAGATAATATACTACTACTTCCTCTTCTATTTGTCACTTTTTAAATAGTAGATAGTAGACAGTAGAAGTAGACCTCACGTGATGTTCATGACAAAGTGAAATGGGATAACAATACGTACTTTTCTTGTACTTTTAAGCAATGACGATAGAAAAAAAATTGGAAAGATCTAACCATATAGTGATATTAATATTCGAAGGGAATCCTTTCCCTTCGGTAATTTTCGAGGGAAATTTGTCCCTTCGGTGTTTTTAAAGGTCATATTCCTTCGATAATGATACCTTCGGAAAGTCGTCGGTATTACCTTCGGTAATTATGGCAGCAAACACTGGCGCCGTATTTTCGAAGGATTTACCAAAGGGAGTAGTACCGAAAGAAAAAATCTTTGGTAATGCCCTCGAAAAGTCCGATGGCAATATTTCTCTTGGTGTTCCAATCGGTAAAATACTGTTTTGTTTTTTTTTGTGTAGTGAAGCTAAAAAATATATAGAAACAAATATTTTTGACATAGTTCATTTTCTCAATTATTTGCGCATAGAAACCAACTAGAAACTATGTAGAAACAGAGCGTAATTTTGGACTAACTTATATATTTTTGTAAAAAAAAAATTAGGTATGTTTAAAATAAGATGGTAAAAATATTAATATTCCAAAAGAAAATGGATATTTTTACATATCTCATAATTAAATGTGTTTGGTTCGAATTTGTAAATTCTAACGGACTCGACTAGGGGTGGAAAAAAAATACCGAAATGCCGCATTTACCTTACCCAAAAATAAAAAAAAATATCATATTTTCGGTATACTGGGATATTCAGTACGGTACGGTATCAATACCGAAATATTACGGTACGGTATCGGTATGCGAATAAAAAAAATCGGTAATTCGGTATATACCGAAATACCGAAAGAATATTGATACTTGGGTATATATATACCTAAATACTGAAAAATATCGATATTCAGTATAAAATTTTTGTAATTTATTTTTGTTGCATTCGGTATGAAACGGTATAATACCTATACCGTCCATGAATTTGGCATGCCGGTATTACGGTATGTGCCGTGTAATTTACCGAAAATTTTGTATGCCGACGTTCGGTATACCGATATATTGGTATCGGTATGAAATTTTAGGTATATATTCCGTACGATATCTGTATGAAAAAAAAACTTTGGTATACCGTACCGACCCAGCCCTAGACTCGACCCAATTTGCTTATAAACGTGAGTTTAATCTTGCTTGCTGGGAAAAAGACTTGTTTTCATAAAACGTCATTTAATTTGAATCCAACGAGTATTAGTCATTATAAAAATTGATAAAAATGTATCAGTAGATATTGACACCTCTAATAAAAAGACGTGATTGAAATAACTTCAACATGCTAAAATGCAATCTTCAATATATCTTAAAAGTCACCCTACCATGTGTAATTAGTAGATATAATTCTAGGAAAACTGATGAAGATCTTGAATTATATTATCCTTAAAAAAAGTTATGAGAATTTAAAAACTTATCTACCTTTTTTATTTTACTCGTAAAATCTCTCAATCTCCAGTTGGATCGGAACATCTGGACCCATACAATAAAGGAAAATCTTCACTTAACCTCAATTCGATTATCATGTCTGGGAAAAATTATTAGTCAAATCCTATCAAAAAAATAATCCGAAATTTAGTTTAAATTTTCTCAACTTTAAAAAAAAAATAGCCTTTCCTAATCATAATAAAACAAATAAGAATAAGAAGAGGAGTAAAAATAAAAGATATGACCTCGTTGGTTGGTTGATTGCTTCAAACACTATATATTAAATTCGATTCGTATCTATAATATCTTAAATTGCTACGTAAAGTAGTCGTTCAATATTTTACCGATTAATTAATGAGCATACAATGCAAAGAAGAAGATAAAAGATTAGTAACTACTTTGAGAGTTATGAAATAAACAAATTGAGAGGAAAAAAAAAAAAGTGGATAAGTGTGGCGGGATAGAGTTGTATATTGTATGTATCCATGGAAAGATTCTGCTTGGCATTAACCTTTTTCAGAGGGGCAGAAAGAACCTTTTGTGGTTCATGACATACTTGAAAATTTAGGCCCAGCTATTTTTTATGTTTTAGTTATATTATTTATTTATTCTGATTTTTAATATATATTTAGGGTTTCGTCAAAGATTCTGGAAATTTGTTTATGGACTGCAATCAAATCCAACCGGTTGAACTTCAAAGAGTTTAAACTTGCCTCGTTTATTATTGAGTCGAATAAAAAAAAATCCGATAAAGTAACAACTCATTAGTTTTTACGAATTTAATCGAGGCTATACCAGCTTAATATAATTTATATTAAATTTAATATTTTTAACTTTGCGAAAAAAAATATAATAATATATTTTTAAATCACGTATTATTTAATAGAATCTTTAACTAGAGAAGTAGATTTAAGTATTTCTGTATTTGTCATAAGAAATAAATAAAATTAAAATTATATTATTGATTTAATTTACACAAGATTAACGAACTTGCTCAAGAGTCCACGAGTCAAATATTGTTAAATTTGAGTTTTGTTCGTTAATTTTAACGAGTATTTCTAAACGAGTTTGAGACGAGATACGAATTCGTGAGCATCTTAGTTCATTTGAAACCCTAATTGTGTGCTCCATGTTTTTGGTCGAAACTTCTACCTAAAAATGATGTTATATTTCAATTTTTGTTGGCCAAATTTAAAATTTGAAATTTGTATGTCAATTTGTATAAATGTAACAATTACTTTTGCAGAATAGTAGCAAGGAGATGAAACCATCTGTTAGAAATAGAATATTCTGCTCGGATTAGACTAATTGATAGACATAGATAATTGAATTAATATTAAGAGCTCTAATTATTTTGAATGATAGTATTCATTAGTAAACACTATTAATAGTATGTCTTTGCCATTTGTTGTATTAGTTAGTGGCGTAATGCATTAAATAAGTTTGAAATGATATAGCTATAAACACCAATATTAAGATGGTATTCAAGTCCTCCTATACGGCTGTAAATAAGTTTTTTTTGCCAATTATTACATGTAAGTCGAGATTGTAATCTTTTTCAATCGTTTATATCAATTAATCAGCAACTTGAATTACAATTAACTATTTCATATACAGGATTTAGGACTATGGAACAACATAATACACACGATACTAAATTACATATTTTACTCGGTAAAAAAAAAAAAAAAAAAAAATCTAATTTTTATGTAACATTACTGAAGAAAAAAGAGAGAATAGGGGAAAATTTATCTTACACAAACTTTAGATTTTAGTTTCGTGGTTCAAAACCTAACAATTTTTTTGTCTCTAAAGTAAGTAGTAACCAAGTCTAAAAGTAAGAAAATTTATCATGAAATTCTCGTTACTAGTACAAGCAATATTCCTAGTCAATCTTCCACTCAAAAAATAGAAATAAAAAAATGCCAAGTTAATCTCGGAAATGAAACTAAGGAGTTGGGTGCCGCAGATCAAGGATAAATGAGGGCATTTTGGTCATTGCAACGCCACAAGACATGCCTGGGAACTTGTTGCTGAACAACCCCAAGAAACCATTGTATCTTTTGTTTGTCTTGCCCAAAAACCCTAAATTGTTCATACCTCACAACATCTTCTGCAAAAAAAAAAAAAAAAAATACTATCAAGTATTAGCGTTAAAGAATTTGAGTACTTTTAAGAATTTAAAAACGCAATAAAAAAGCACGAATGTACAATGAAAATTACTACATCTTGCCAAGGGCCCAAGACCAACTTTGGTAATCAATCATAATGACGTAAAATTAAACCAGCCAAAATCACATGCTTTTGTAGCTAGTAACCCTACAAAAAAAAAAGGAAATTAAAAGGAAGGCAAAAAAAAGAAGAAGAAAAAAAGAGAGGCTTTTATTCCATGATTTAAATTTTATTTTGACAAGAGATGGTGATAATAAAATTCAAGATCAAGTTAATTGATTAGAATAAAAACAATATATAAAATTATTATTATTATTATTATTATTAATTAACACAAAGAATGAAAAGGGAGCTCCCTTCAGTCCAAGAACAGGAAGTCTAAGATTCAGTTTGACTCCCGCGTCATTCACTCAGATACCGAGTTAATTAATTCATAATGCGTTACTCAGGATTTGGATGAATGATTCGGCAGCAGATTGAATCATATCGTCCCTACGTTTGGACCGAAGAAAGCTCTCTCTGAATTATTGCATTACATATTTAAAAAAAATTAAAATATAAAAAAGTTGAACACTAGTAAACATCTAAGACATGATGAATGAATTGCAGATGAATGAGTTGGATTATGGTAGGCTAGGAGGAAATTAAGGGGTTTTGTTTGGAGGAATATATATTGTGTAGCTGCCTCTCAAAGAAAGAAAGAAGCTCATACCCTTTCCAAGTGAAAAACACTGGCTTTATATAGCTAAGGAAAGTTGGGGTTTACAAAATAAAATACTAAGTATAGTGTAAGATAATACAAAAATTAGAAATATTCACTCCTCCAATTTAAAAGCCCATCATGCTTTAGTTCCATGTGCCACGGCTTTGTAACATTAAAAAATTGGTGTAGTATAAACTAGCATTGAGTTTTATATATCTTAATATTTATAAATATCACCTTTAAAAAAATTACACACACAAATCTTATATTTGTTTTAAATTGCACCTTTGTGTATGATATTAGATATAGTGAATTATTTTATAAGATAATGCATTTTTTATTAGACCAAAGTTCAAGTGTAGCGTTTGTCAATTATTCGGTAAAGACTCAACTCCAAGCTATTATTAGCAATAGAAATAGTTATACTTGCGATGATATGTGCAACAATAACCCCCTTTTCATAATGGTAACAAGATAAATAAAATTTGTTAATTAATTAATTATTATAGCACTCCCTCAGTTTTTTTATAAATTAAGTGTAATTTTAGAACTTTTTACCACTTTATTCCAGTTTTATCCCGCTTATTTTAAAAAATATAAATATATTTATATTAATAGAATAACTAAAGGGAAAGAATCAAAGTAATTAAATGAGAATGTTATTAATTGATTTAGGGTATGTTGGTCAAATATTATGTTCTTTAATTTTAAACAAAAATTATAAAATAATATTTAATAAGAAACGGATGGAGTATATAACTGTCTCTTAACCTGTCCCCATTATTAAAATCATTAAAACTTGATAAGAATTGCATCTGTTTTTTTTATTAAAGTAAAAGAAAAAAGGAAAAAAAGCACACCCTTGTGCCACTCCACTACACATTCCTTTTCACTTAATTTCTGCATTAATCCCATGAGGTTAAAATATGATGTTTCCAAAACATCATAAACCCAACAGCAAGAAGTGCTAGAGAGAATCAGAATCCCTTAATTAAGAAATTTACTTTAATTAAGTCTTATTCTTTATTAATGATGAATCATCCTACTTGGTTGAACTTTTTGGAGGACTTATAATTTATTCCTCCAAATAAACTATTTTAATTTGTTTGGTAAAAATTATCATAAACTTCTGATATCTTATTCGGTCTAATAAATTCTTGTTTAAAAAAAATACAAATTAAAGTCTTTTCTAACAAGTTCGGAGCTTATTGTAAAATAAGAATCTATTTTTATCCTTTTATATTGCATTAAATATTTTATTTTATAAACTACCATATAATTGTTACATTATATGAAAATATTATGTTTAGAAATAATAATTTTTTTATTTATTATTATAATTATTTTTCTTATAAGTTTCCATATATTTTTTTATTTTTTAAAAAACTTTTTTAATGAATCCTTATTTATTATTATAAATTTATTTATTAGTTTGTTAATTTTTAATTATATGTCCATTGTTATTATTATTATTATATTTTTAAAAACACAATGTGAATTGAAATTAATTTAAAATCAAATATCAATCGGTGGGTGGAGGTAGACTATCAGCTAATCTAATTAACCATTTATCAGTAGTAGTAGCAGTATTATGTTTAAAAAAAAAAACAATGTAAACTAGTTCATCCAAGTAATTTGAACTTGAGCACTAGACAATAAATCGTCTCTTCAATTTTAAGGTTTGTACATAGGTTAGGATACCTTTTTCAGTTCTAAACCTAATTAAAAATTGAACATATTCCGGCCTGCAGGCCTGACCACCACTTAATTTGTATAGCACTTAGTTTATATATACAGTTCTACAGACAACATGCGGTTTTGCTAATTAAACTCTATATACTAATCAAAACACGTGTGTCGGTCAGACCACAAATCTTGGCTATTTCATATTATATACATTAAACACCAGTTAAGTACAGTTCAGCAGTGTATTTAACCAAGAACCAAAGTACAAGCTATGATGCCACCCATGTTTTTTTTAAATGGTTCAACCCATGATTTATGTGCTAGCTGTAGCATTGCTGCAGTTTCCATAATTGGAAAGAACCCCTTTAGCCATAAGTACACATTTGAGGAGTGTCAATTATCTAATTAATTGCCAGGTGTGCCTTTGGAAACAATCCAAGCATTTTGAATAATTATGATTAAATTTTATGGGATCTATTTTTTCTGCGTGTCATTTAGTCCAGATTAAAGATAAGTCATATTTGAATTGCATAGACAATGGAATAATCAAATGAGAATTATGTATAATAAGAGATTAGTGGGTATTTCTGTCATTATATTAGGACTTAAGTATAATCATATGACAACAATAATTATTTACAAGATGAATTATTTTTTGTTGGAATTCGAGATGAATAATCTCGATGGGTCAATTTTCTGACTGTTTTTTTCTTAAGTATATAAATTGTAACGGGATTACACTTGAGTGAAAGACAATGAGTGAGTGCAATAACTCAACCCAATAACTATAATTTCATGACCCTGAATTTGACATGACTCGGCCTAACATTGAAAATGAACACGTTTTGATTCTATTTGGCTTTCGAAATACAATTGATAAAAATATTAAATATTTATTTATTAATATTTAAAGATTAAACTTCTGCCACCTAATTTAATTAAAATATATAATTAAATATTATTAAATATAATATTATAATACAACATCATTTTATTTTTCAGACAAGACTTAATATAAAATTAAATATAATATTATTCATTTCTCACACATAAATAATTTTAGTCTACAAATTACAAACGCAAATTTTTATTATTGACAAAATTGTGAATACCGAGAATTAAATATTAGTATAATTTAAGATATCATTCATTGATACTTCAAATGGGTCATTTAGAAATAAAATCCTTCCTAAATATATCCGAGTCAAAGGCCGAGTCGGTCGGATTAAATTCCAATATGTAAAACGATCCAAATATGTCATCCGCTGCGGATAAGCATATGCCTGCCAAGGTCAAAAAACAATAATTAAAAAAAATAAAAAATTACACAAGGATATATTCTCGATAATTAATTCAACTAATCCTGACCTAATTTTTTCATATTACAGTGAAAGGATAAAATTAGAAAATGGAAATGTCGAGTTAAGCAATAGGAGTATAATAATAATAGAGGGAATTTGTGTGTTGTGGAGGACGATCACATCAGATTCTCTTTTCATTACAAAAACTGAATGTCTTGTCAAACCAAAAAGCCTGCTTCCCCTCTAATTAATTGCTACTACTCTTTATTACTCCATTTATATATAAATAAATAAATAAATAAATAAATGTCCCATTTTCTCTCAACACAAATTCTATTCATGCCATTATTTTTGTCCAATCACATTCTCTTTTTCCCTTATCATCTGTCAATCAATCCCATCCTACCCACTCATCATATTTACATGTTCGAGTGTAAAGTGGATTAAATGAGTGTAATTATTCATCTTCAATTATTTGCTATATATAGTTTCAATTATTGTTTTTAATTAAGAAGATAAAGATACTTGCTCCGTTTGAGATTTCAAAGTTGAAATTCCGAAGAGGGATAAAAGAAAATTGCGACAAACAAGAGTCGAACGTGGGTATTGGCTTAGTTAGCACAGGATGCCTACTTAACCTTGGTAGAAAGTAAGATACACTTTGTCCTTCCATTTCTATACGTCATAATTCACCGTTTAGGGAAATTTGAATTTTTTTATTTTTTTTATATATGCAGAAGGAAAAACACAATTTAATATTTTCGTCAACATGTGACTGATGAGTGACAATTTAGGTATTTGTTATCTTTATGTATTGTGGAAAAATGTATTTGATACTCTATATAAAGGAAATTTTTGATGAATAAGAGAACTCTAATTTCTACCGTCCCCATCGTCTCATTTGTATATTGAGAGTAATCGAGAATAAACCTCCATAACCAAAGTAACAATTATAAAATTTTCGTACGTCAAAAATCTAATCGCGCTGTAAGTTTGAAAAATTATTTTTTTATGTTTCAACCGTTGGATCGTGTTCCAACTTTTATAAAACCTTCAAGACCTTTTAAATTATGTTATGAATGGTGGAGATCGGATTCGAAGATACGAGAATATATATATATATATATAATTTGAAACAAAGAAAATTTTGTTTTCGAAGTTTTCAGTGCAGTGTCTCTCAAAACAAAATTTCTCACAATCAAACCATTGGATCAAGCCAAAATTTAGATATATTATTCCAAGCATATACCAGTTGGATACGAATGGTGGAGATTTGAATATGGGGTATGAAGAATCCGATAATGAATTTTAAAAAGAACTGATCCTATTTCCCAAAACTATTTGCCCAATTTCTTTTAAAAATTAAATTATACACAATCTAACCTTTGGAAGACGCTGGATTCTGGATATAATATTCAAAAGATATTGTGGTTAAATCTGTACGGTGGAAATCGGGTTTGAAGGTATATGTCATCAGAAACATATCGCGGACAAACCTATTGCAAAAATAAAATTAGGAAAGAATTGTGACTTTCCTCCAAAGTAACTCAAATTACCCTATTATTTATTAAATGCAACTAATAAGTATTTAGTTATATGGATATATGGCATGGTATATATTATTGTGTATTCATATACAAAGCATGTATATGTATATATGTTACCTATAATTATATGAATGTGATGTTATGTACAATATTGACAAACATGAAACTTTGTAATACTTTAATGATATCCATAGAGTACATAATATAGGGGACTTCTACAGTACATTCACGGCACCATTCCCCACTTAGTGAGGTGCATTTACAACCATTAGATCAATTTTAGATTTTTTAGTTTAAGAGATCTATGGTTGTAAATGCAGGGAGGTGAGGGGCATGGTGACCTTAAAGGCACCGTAGAGTTTTCCCATAACATATTATTACTAATGCTCTTAGATGATTTATGATTTAGAAATCGTAAATACAGTTATTTACATAATTAGATGAGAGATTGATCATGATTTTGCCAATATGTTTACTTAATCATGAAATTCAAAAATTGATAGATTCATGTATGTTGGTAATTTTCGATGAATTGATATGTTCATTTGTGTTGGTAATTCTCTTCAAGTTGATTTTATAAGCTACTTTCAATATATGCATTATTGATTGTAAATTTGCATATTTTCATGATAATGCAAGTTCATGAACGATAAAAATTTGTATAAACAAGTCTTGTGATAAAGTATATTCACATAATATCAAAGAAAGATTTTGACATATATTCTTCAAATTCATTATCTAAATAAATTGATTGAACTAACTCAATTTAAATACAATTTAATATACTCAAAAGAAATCGAGTATTACCATCATTCGTTTGATGTGAAAACTAGTGTAACTATAATTCCATAATAATATCATCCACCAACTCTCAAATGACAAAGAACCGTCAAACTAAACCAAAGTCAATTCTCTAATGAATTTGAGACTTCATATTTAACCCAAATCTTATATGGAAGTATATGTAGTTGAGAAATTACAATAAACTTTAGGATGTGCTCTAAATGAATATTTTGGAAATTTTATGAAACACTACTTCTAAGCCTAAGAATTTAGTAAAAAAGAAATTTGTTTGCTTGCTAAAAAGGGTCAATGATTTTAATATGTTATGACTAAAAACATGTCTTACCATACGTGAAAAAGAAAGTCATTTTAAATGACAATAATAAATTGAGAGATACGATCTCACTCTTTTTTTTTTTTCACTTGAGCAAACATACTAATGCATTTGTAAAATATTAATTATGATAGTAAGTCATTGAGAGACATGACATTATTTTTCATAATACCAATGTTAGATCTCCGGATAAAGAAATTTCTTGAGGCTAACTAGGATCGATATGAATAGTGAAAATAACCTCAAAGTAAAGGGGAAGAGACATGTTGATTCCTACCTATGTGGGGAGAATGAACCACAAGGTAAGATATGTACAAGTTTGTCATATTTAATGGTCGTAGTAGAAATCATGGAGGTTCTCCCAATAACCTTGCTTAGTCAATGGATATCCTATATTTTGATTGATGAAAATTGTTTGTTTCTTACTTTACAAAGAACTTGTGAAAGTATAATCAATCATTCATATTTGACTATTGTATTCGGTCTTAAAGTTTATTTTGAGTTATATTTATGTAATGTGGCATGATTTAATTATTTTTGACTTATTGGTAAAATTTGGATTTTATTCTAAAGCATGTAATGAATTGATTTTACTTATCACACATTCACATACAAGATTCAGGAGTATACTATTAAGATATAGTGTAATATATCTAGTAAATAATCTAGGATATTAGAATGAAAAGCATTTCATTCAAATATCTCTGAAGAATGTGAGGATTTGTCGATGAATAGACAATTATTCACTTAATTGATGTTTATACGTGACAACATCTTGATGCCTAGTGGCACATTGATTAATGTCACAAAAGCTCAGTATGGACCAAGAGCGAAACGAACCTTGTTAAGTTTGATGATATTCATGTTGATGATTATCATTAATAAACACATTATGAGAATGGAACTATGCCTTTAATTTATGCGGAAGAAAGAACATTTTAAAGTCAATCTAGTAATTTTACTTTACTACTTTTTGATTATTGAATCATAAGATATGACCAATAAAGAATTTTTGAACAGTGACTCATTCAAGTTTTGACATGACTGGCATGAATTCTTTGGTCGTCGTAATATGATGGTCCATATTATAAGAAATTAACATGGACATCTTTTATTTTGAGTGAAACACAAAATGAAATAGAAGTTTGATGCACAATATAGTGTCGAACTAATGATGTTCAATTACAGCTAGTGCATTCTAAAGTACTAGGAGCACTACATACATTCATATTTCAATGATACATCACTCATTGTTTTCTTCAAAGCTTGTTCTTTAGCAAAATTGTATGATTGAGACCTGCATATACTAAACATACAAAGTATAATATTTCATTCTTAAAATTGATAATTGGTAATACACGTGGACATAACCATTTTAAATGCTAATCATTCAAGTATTTTATAACTTTGGTCGATGTTTCGGCACGTATTGTCCATAAAAATATTGTATTTGTAAAACTTCTAGCACATTTAGTATGATCAAGGACTCACCACCCTTATAGAGCACTCAAACTCATAATGCTGAAGAGTTTACATCAAAAGTATTCGATGTCTAATGCATTTTAATCATGATCGATGTAATGCATCTTGTACCCTAATGTGCATATATAATAATGTCTCAAAGACGACACCGTCGAAAAGAATATAGATGGTGACTAAGACAATAATTATGCGCACTCATATATTTGTCTATGCACAGTATTATGCAATATTGGACGCTACTCTTATTTATTCGTTTATGAACCCCTGCTAACCAGATATTTTGCGTACCAGTTGGGAACTGGATATAAGCCTGATAATTCGTATCTACACATATTTGATTACGCAATATATGTGCCTATTGCGCCCCCACGGCGCATTCATATGGGTTTGTAAAGACGATTAAGTATTTATGTTGGATATGAATCTCCAACAGTCATCCGCTATTTGAAACCTTTGACAGACGATTTATTTCTCGCTAAATTAGCAAATTTGTCACTCTAACGAGACAGTCTTCCCATCGTTAGGGGGAGATAAAAAAAGTATTTTCTAATGGAACGATAGGAATAGTTTCATACTATGTCTCATTATGATCCCCGCATTTCATAATGTAACGTGAAAGTAAAGTAAAGTGAACAATTAATATTCAAAGTATAGAAGACTCGATTTCTAAAGTGACGAGATCATATATAAACCAGCTGCAAATGTGTCTGTAAGGTTAAAAGTCCACATAAGGGCACAGTGTCGCATATTAAGATATTGCAACCATAATTAGTAGAGGTGCGGTTGAGGTCGTGACTCCCAAAAGAAATAGAGGAAGGTCACTTGGTTCGATCAATACTTGCCCCAAGGAATAAGAGGGCATGTATGACACAACTTCAATTGATCATCAATTAAGATAATTTCTCTCATGAGATTATCTCTGGTTATACTTATGTCCATGAATCATTACTGGAGGATGCTTCGATGTTTAATATGATTTCAGAGAATAAACAAATATCAATGTACTATGAGTTTATATGAGTTAATGATTCTCCATACACATTAATGATGTATACACTGTTGCTCAAGGAATCATAGAGCACAATGGTATCGAACCATGCTCTATTGAAATATCAATATAGAGCAAATCGGCCTAAATGTAAAGAATCAATTCAGGTAGAACTAAATTCACTGACAATAAGACAGGTATTTGGTTTGGTAGTCCTAACCTCACCAAGTGTAAAGCCTGTAAGACATAAATAAAGTTTTATTAGAAAGCGTAATGAGAAAAATAAAGACATAAGATGCAAATCTAAACTTGAAGTACAAAATCTCTCACAACGCCCTGGAATTGACTATGAGGATATGTACTCTCCCATGATAGATGTTGTAATTCCAAAGAATGAGAATGCAGCTTATACCTGTGGTTACATCATATCTCTATGGGGATCATGATTTAGAAATATATACGAAAGTGCTTGTTAGCATTTCCTTGTCGAGGCAAGTGGCTCTAAGCCACGGAGTGCATTTGCAATTAAATTAAAACGCCCACTTTATAGATTGAAACAATCCAGACGGATGTGGTATAACTGTTTAAGTGACTACTTGATTGAGAAAAAATAATCTATGACCTTGCGTATTTGTAAAGAAAATAAGTTTCAAATTTACGATTATAGTTGTATATGTCGATGATATGAACATAATATTCACTCTTAATGAAATAAGAGATATCGCTAGTTATTTGAAATTCTTAATTTGAGATAATTAATCATGGAAAAACTCGGTCATGTTAAGGTTTTAAACTAAAATTCGAGTTTGTGAAATACTAAATTCTATAGTTTGCATATATCCTAAAGATGATCAGACAATTAAATATGGATAAGTGCAATATGCTAGCACTCCTATGATTGGTCAAAGTGAAGATATAAAGAAAGATCAATTTTGTCAGCGGACTGACGAAGAAATAGTGGGAGCTGAAATTCCCTTCTTATGTACAATATGCGCATTATTGTACCATTACTAAAACACTTGACCAAATTTAATTTTTCAAAATTGTTATCTTAATTTAACTTAAGAAAGCGAAATGTCATTTGAATGTAATCAAAATGTATTTTGATACCTAAAAGAAACGATTGACGCGAGTTTATTTTTCCCATTCATAGATATAATGGGGACTGCAGATGGTCTTGTTACCCCTGAAGAAAATGTTGAGTTTACTTCCTACTTTGAAACACCAAATAGTATCATTGATGTTGGTTAATCATTTGATCCATGTAAAGAGATCATTATCATTCATGTAGTAATTCTTGATTATCAATGGTAATTATTATGATCATTCATATAACTGATAATAGTGGCTTGAGCTCTATCACTGAATAAAATATGGTAATACGAGTAATATTACCAAAACTCTTTTACAACCAACAAGTATGCACTTTCTCAAGAATCAAGTAAATTGAGGAAGGGGAGACTTTCAAAATTCTATTGATAGATGTACATATCAAAGAGAGCTGTAAACTTTAAGGGGAGTCTCAACATAGGTGTGTTGTACTCTTTTTCCTCATACTAAGTTTTATTTTTCCCATTGAGTTCTTTTACTTGAAAAGGTTTTAACGAGGTAACAATAAAACACCATTTCACCCTTTGACTTGGCACAAGGGGGAGTGTGTAAAGAAAAACACAATTAGTGTGCATTCGTCAACAAGTAACTGATGAGGGACAATTTAAGTATTTGTTATCTTTATGTATTATGCAAACATGTATTTGATACCCTATATAAAGAGAGTTTTTGATGAATAAGAGAACCATAATTTCTACCGTATTCATCGTCTTCTTTGTATCTTCTTATTTTCTGCTCTTCCTTTTACAATATATTAATTATAGGTATCAAATAATTATAATATTTTTTATTTAAAATAATTAAAATGTAAAATAATAAACGTAAAGATAAATTAATAAAATAATATTTAATTATTAATAGTAAACTAAAAACTATCATAACTTATCTTTTGAAAATATAAATGTAAGGGATAAAATTGGATTTTTATTTTATTTTATATATGATCGGTAGAACAAGATAAAAAGGAGCACCAGTATTGCAAAGTTGCAATTGCTTCATAACTTATTAATTATATATATGCAACTATTTATATAAAGTATTGCAAATTTATAAACCAAAAGTATTTTTAATTTATTGGGCTTGAGACATTTGTCTAGTAGAAGGACTGCCCTGGGAAAATTAATACCACTATCTTTTTTATTCTCTCCATCTTATATTTCAGCATAGTTTTCCTCTTTTTTGTTCTAAATAATAACATATTTGTTGTATTTGTTAAATTCATTCAGCTATTTGTGTCTATTTAAGGCATTTTGATATCAACAATTAATAAGTTAATAGTATTAAAAATAAGATTATAAATGAAAGAATAGGTAAGATTTAATATTTTCAGACATATTAATTATTTTTTCTTAATTTTCATGAAAATAAAAATTATTTATCAAATTGGAACGGAGATAGTAATATATTCAACCAAATAATCATAATTATAAGTATCAAATGACTATAATGTCCTTTTATTTAGAAAAAATAAGAAAAAGAAAGAGATAAATTTAATAAAGTATCATTAAATCTTATTGATTAAATCTTATTGGTAAAGTAAAAACTAACACAACTTCTCTATTAAGAATACAAATATATTAGACAAAATCAGATAATTTTTTTCCAATGCTGCAATTACTTCATAACTTTATTAATTATTATGTATGTAAATATATATATATATATATATATATATATATATATATATAAATAAAGTGTTGCAAATTTATGAACCAAAAGTATTTGTAATTTATTGGGCTTGAGACATTTGTGTCATTTGCCTCGTAAAAAGGACTAACACAGGTAAATCTAATACTAATTACCTTTGTGTACTTTTTCCATCTTTTATATATACACTAGTTTAACACTAGTGTATTACATGAAATTTATAAAAAATTAAATATCAAAAATATTTATAGAAATTATAAAATTTTAAAGGTTAAATAAAAAATTGAAATGATGTGTTATCAACCCGTGCCTGTTCAATTTTTTAATTATTATATTTATTGATTAATATTATATTTCAATGTTTAGATTAAATTCGTTAATAATTATATTTACATACTTATAAATTTTTAATAGATGTCACATTTTCAACCCGTCTCTGATCTATACTAATTAATTATTATTAAATTATTTTATATTTTTATGTTTAGATTAATTTTGTTAGTAACTATAGTTATATACTTTGAAAAACTCAAAAGGTGTCATACTCACATGTCTTCTCAAATTGTGCCATTGTCTAATAAATATTAATTAATTATTATTATATAATTTTATTTTGTTATATTTAGATTGCGTTCATTACTAATATTTAATTGCACACTCCAATTATTTTAAATATATCATAATTTACCTATACAAAATATTTAAAATTTTAAAAATTTAAATTATTTCAACTTTTATTGTAAATACAATTTATTTAATTATTTTCATAAATAAGTTTTTTTTTATTACCACATAAGCAACCGAAATACCAATTTTTATTATTATCCAAGTTAAGCATACGAAGATGACGCATAGTTTAGGCGGATTTTGCATTAATATATACTTGTTTAACACCCGTGTATTGCACGGGACTTATCAAAAGATAAATATATTTGTGATAATTACTGAATTTGAAATCTAAAATAAAAAATTAAAAGAATGTACTCTCAACCCGTGCCTTGTACATGTCTAATATATTTTTTAATTATTATAAATATTAAATAATTTTGTATTTGATGTTTAAATTAAATTTATTAATAATCTTAGTTACATACTTACAAAAATTCAAAAGGCGTCACACTTTAAACTCGTGTCTAATATCTGCTTTATTAATTATTAAAATTAAGTTATTTATATATCAATGTTTAGAATAAATTCCTTAATAATTATTAGTTACATACTTTGAGATATTCAAAAAATGTCATACTCTCAACCCGTGTCGCATTGTACTGGTGTCTAATCAATGTTTATTAATTATTAGTATATAATTTAATATTTTAATGTTTAAATCGAATACATTACTAATATTTAGTTACACACTTAAATTATTGTAAATAACTCATATTTTACCTACATAAAATATTTGATACTCCAAAAATAAAATTATTTTAAATTATATTATCAATAAAATTTATTTAATTATTTTCATAATAAGATTATTTTAATTAAAATTATTTCATATGTAATTTTTTTAATTAAAATAACTAATTTAGATCTTATTTACTAATTATATGACTTATTTCTATTTTATATTGGGAGAATCAAAGGAAAGTATTGAATAAGTAAAATATAATAAAAAACTAAATTATGTAAGATACAAAAAAAAAAAGTATTAAATTAAGTAAATATTAGGCTCGGATGACACATAAGCAAACGAAGCACCATAATTTCTTATTTGTCAAACGAAGCATACTAAGCAGACACATAAGTTAGGGGGATTTTGCATTAATATATAGGAGTGATATATATATATATTAAATTATAGCATATATTTATATTTATTTTATACAATTACTTGTATATTCATATTTAATGCATATTGGTATTAAAAAAAATCAATAAGTCATTAGTAATAATAATAAGGGTATAATAGAAAAATATGTAAAATTTAATATATCAACAATACTAACTAACTTTTTTTTGTTAATATTTGTGAAAATTAAATTTGTCTATTAATTTAGGACGGAGGCAGTACTCGCTCTGTCCCAAATATATAGTCTACTATTCATTTTTAGGATGTCCCAAATATATAATTCTATATTTAATATTATTTCACCCATTGTTTAATTATTATAACTCTATTTAATATGAATTTTCTATTATATTTATCATTTTCAATTTTCGTAAAAGTTAACAATGAAGTATAAATGGAACATAGTGAGTAATATATTCAACCAAATGAGACCGAGATATGATTCGAGCTTGATGTTAAGGTTACAATATTTATTTGTATAGTGATATTCACGAGATATTATTTATGTTTTTAAAAATATTATTTTATGTCATATCATATCATATAATTTTTTTATTAAGAAATTATAAAAGGACTTCATTTAATTAAAGTCGGTGAAAAAGGTTGAATAGTTAGTAAGGATTGATGAGAAAGAGAGATGGTGTGGAGTGTTGAGCATAGATAGTGGTGAAATATGGCCTTTTGTAGGCGCGGGGAGGAAGAAAGGAGAAAGGTTAATAAGCAAGAAATAAAAAGAGTGCAACACAAGTACCAATGCAACTCACACGACTCAGTGGACAAATGGGGTTGTCCCATGAAATGACCTGTAACAGCTGTGCTTTTTATCATTTCTTTCGTTTTAGTATTTCGTCACATAAATATTTTCAATTTATACTCCTTTTGCACTGTTCTATAGTCGGAAGTTTAAAAAATAAATATATAAAAAGCCTCATTGTAGCAGGACAATGACGCTTTTGAAGACTCCATGACAATGTTCCACATCTTGATCTAAGCAAGGAGCTCATATATCACACATGCGATAATGTTAAGATTTTAATTTTTCTATTCATTCGATCATTTCTTAATAATTACAGTAGGAAATGTTATAATTCTATATAACAATATGTATGATAAGTGTACACAACAAAAAACAAGATTTTATCGGAGAGAAAATCCCTCGATAATTAATTTATCGAGGGAAAAACTGAGGGGAAATTCCCCTTGATAAAACCCTACTCGGTAGAAATTTTGAGGGGAATTTCGCTCTCGATATATTTTTTCGAGGGATTACCGAATGTTCCTCTCTTCGATAAATTCCCCCGGCTTTAAAATATATGTCCTCGAAAAAATCGAGGGGAAAAATATCCTCGCAAAAATCGAGGGGAATTTTCCCTCAAAAAAATCGAGGGTATACTTGTCCTCGAAAAACCAAGGGTGTAGTTGCCCTCGGAAAAACCGAGGGATATTTGCCCCTCGGAAAAATTGAGGGTTATTGTCCCCTCGATTTTTTGGAAAATATTAAAAAATATATATTTTTAAAAATTAGAAAATTCCCAAGGGATTCGTGCCCTCGGTTTTTCCTTTTTTAAATTATTCTTAAATATTAATTTTTTTGTTTATTTAATAAAATACCCCAAAAAATTTAAAGAAAAATTATTAATGAGCAGATAAATAAATAAATCAATTATTTTAAAAATATTTGAGAATTTACAATCATTACATTTGTTCGACAAAAGTGAGTAATAAAGTTTATAAAAATATAAAACTGTCATATGATGGGGGAAGTTGCGGCGGCGGGTACTAGTGCAAGCGAGCTAACAGCTCGACCATTTGGGCATTCACCTGCGCCTGAAATGCCTGCTGCGTATATCGCTGCTTCATCGCCTCCTGAGCTCGTCTCATTACCTCTAACTCCTCCCTCTGTGCCTGAAGTCGCGCCTCAAGCTGTCTCACGTGGGTCCTGTCATGCTGGGAGGAGGAGGAAGAAGAGCTGCCTCCGAAACCCTTCGCATCAGCCACCACCTTCCCTCGGTATTTCACTTTTTTTTGTAGTGGTAGCTCACTTTTTTTTGTAGTGGTAGCCCTAGAATATGTGGTTAGAAATGCGACAAGACACTCTGCAACGTCTACCTAAATTATGTGGTCACTAATGCTACAGTACAATCTGACTGCTGTATTAAGCTAGATGTACTGAATTAGGGCTGACATCATCAGCTGACGTAGTGTAGGTCGACCTCCCATTGCTAACTTCTTGTGCGACCTCTTGTACGACCTGGATGATCGACAATTTTGCGACCTGGCGTTGCATACATCTTTAGGTCGCTGAGCTCTATATAACCATGCGACTTGAATTTATCAGGTCGCTCTTTATTAGTATAGAGTTTATAACTTATTATAACTAATAAACTCATTTTAGATTGTTGGGTAAAAAATTCCGATATGTTATATATTGATAGTTTATTCAGTTTGATAGCTTATTGAGTTTAATAAGTTCATGTTTAGGGAAAAATTAAATGTTGTAATTGTTTCTAATTCGAAGGGGTTAGCAAGCGGGTGAACGCCATAACGACTAAGCAACTCAAGGGCAAATTGCTCCCAAGTTAAGGCAGGTTGACGACGCACCACCCATTGCATGTAGTATAAAGCTACGCCATCCAGAGCGACTTAGCAACCTCGTCCGTATGATGAATACAAAAGAATTGTTCTGCGTATGAGAGCCGTGTTGCAGGGTTGTCGCCTTGAAATGATGGAAAAATCAAGTTAGCAGCCTACAAATCCCGGGCGAATCAGTTGTCTGCAGCGGCGAAACCTCGGGTTGAGAAGAAACTGAGTCCACACCACCCTCGCCAGATTAGCCCTTTTCACAAAGAAGGGATTCCAACATCCCTTCGAATTTTGTAAGATTATACTATACGTCCTCGATACCTTCTCCATCCGCGTCTCTAGTCTTGTGTTGGTCATGGCAGGTTGGACCAAATTAATAGAATTGAAGGTCTGGATACAATAATTTGTAGAAAAAGAGAACAACAAAGAATAAAAGTTCCCCCTTGTGATAACCTCACTCCCAAACTTAAAGTCGAATACTCAATATATTTATCAGTGAATCATACACATTAAATAGATATACTTCAATAGAAAAAATCACCATAATTCCTATAAACTAATAAATAAATTAGATAAAAAGAAATAACGAAATCAACAATTGATCACAAACACTCCTTGTGTGTATGTTTTTATTTTTCAAATATATTTATATTAATAAATTGTTATTATTTTCGTGGCACTTTTTGCCTTTTGTCACTCCACCTTTTTACGGTTTCACTTTTCAATCCAAATTTACAACACATTGATGGGAATGGAAACCCACAGCCCCTATCTCTACTCTTTCACAGGCGCATATTTTGTTGTGACAACTCACGGATTACCTTGTCCTTTCTTCACACCAGTATTTAGTCCATGGTCTCATTAATATATATAGACTTATACAAAATTCCACATACCAATTATTCTTCTTGTTTCCTCTATATTACTCTCGCAATCAATAATAAATAAAATAAAATACACCATAACTCATATTCAACCAATAAATTAATTATCAAACTTCACATAATATTCTTACTATATTTATTTATATTTTTAAAATAATACATATTTATTAATTTTATAAATTGGACCCCTTATTAAAATTATCAATCAATAATTCCATACAAAATAATTCTTACGAAATTCAAATAATAAGCATATTATCAAAAGAAAACATAAAAGTAAAACGCAAACCCGAATTTGTTTATTGAATTAAAATGTTGACAGCATTGATTAGGAATTATTCCCTTGAGCTCAGAAAGCAATAATTTCTGCTCCGAAATAATTGATTATTTCAGTCGTTTCGGGCATGATGGGCTGCCACGCCCCATTTGTATTGCTATGTCGAAAAATTGCAGCCAATTTGTCTGATTATCAAATATTTCCAGGGGTTAGTCATACATAATTCGAAATTTGCATAGACATATTTATTTATTTATTTTTGTGAAAAATCAGCAAAGGAAATAAAAAAGAATATTATAATAATAATAATAATAATAGTAGTAGTAGTAGTATATTATTTCTAATTGAGATTTTGTCACCTGACTGACGTATAACCATTTTTGCAACTTTAATTTTCCACTAACTTTTTCCAATATAGAAAAGCAAATAAAAAAGTAGAAAAGAATCCAACAAATGCAAAAAGATTCTGGGATTGGTTTGGAGAATTAGATTTGAATGATTTGCAGCAATATAAAAGGATAGTGCTCATTTTAGTATGACAATTAAGTACAAGCAAGAGATATACCTCAACCTTATTCTCCTACAACTTCTAAAGTTATAGGTATCATACTATATGTAATTGCGTCATTAAATTCCTTATGTCGGAAATTAGAAATTAAATAAAACATATGATATTTTCCCTAAATTCGATACAAAAGTACAAGAGGGGACGACAAGCCAACACTTCACTTTTTGACTATTGAAGAATCAATAATATTTAACACCCATGATAAGTTATTAAAATGGTTGATAAATAAAGTTTAGTGTTAATTAAGAAGAAAAGATCCCATATATTTAGTCATTTTAATTGAGTATTCCATCCTTTTTAAAATGATAGTCTTATAATTGATTTTACACAGACTAAAAAAATTAATAATTTATATAGTTAAGTCATTAATTTAATTGGTGTTTTTCAATTATTACCTTATAAATTTATTAATGTTAATTAATACTTATAGAAATCAATGTTGGAATTAGTATATTTATTATTGAAATAGTAAAATTTTATATTGTAATGATCAACTTCCAATTTAACACGTAGAAAACTAGTATTTCAAGAATATTAATTAAGGGTATGTGTGGAAATGAAAATTTAATAATATTTTAAATATACTAACTAGACTATTTTTTTGGAACGAACAAAAATGAAATATTTGACTATCTTTTTAGGGGGGAGTTGTATTATTTAAAGATAAGGGAATGGAGTGTAATTTGGTTTGTTAAACATTTATAGACCAAGTCAGTGGTTAATGTTGATACATATAAACATTCCAAGTAATGTGATGTTTAATTTCAAGATATATCTTGCTTAATAAAAAAAATTAAAGAATTAAACAACAAATTAATTCGATATTCATTGTTAGAAAAAATTATTTTTTTGGTCCAATATATTGTCCATTTTTCAATTTAGAACCAAGACATTGTCCACTATCAAAACACAAACATGAAATTAGCAAAATTATCAAAATGTACAAAATTATCATTTATGGGCCCATTTGATGACGTGTCATGATTCAGTACTTAATTATCATTTTTCATTTAATTTAAATGCTTAAAATCAAAATTGGAGTGAAAACTACCTAATATACATTTGAGATTATTATCCCTACTATTTTATTTCCCTTTTCTTTCTCTACTATTTTTTCTTTTTATAATTATTTTCTTATTCATTAAAACATAAATAATAGATGGCCGCCTCTTTCAGTAAATGAAAACCAACATCTCCATTCAATCTGCAAGTAAAATAATTATGAAATTTCAAATTAACTCAATATGCAATTATCCCTCTTCGCCTCTTTTCCACCTTCACTAAACCAGGATTTAAGACTAAAATTGAGGAGAAATCTGAAATACTACAGATGGCAAACGTGCTCCGGCGGCTCAAGGCTAGGCAACAGTAAAAGAAATGGCACGGCACCCGACGATGGAAAATCGGGCGGCGACGCTCGACAGGTGAGGCGACTCGATTGCGTGGGGCCGCTAGGTGATGATTTGAATCGGACGACTGCTATGTGCAGTCACCCCGACGGCGTTGATTCAACGTGGGGTGGCTCCAACTTGCTCTCGTGGGTATTTTCATTTTTCTTCGTCGGTGGTAGAGGAACAGTGGTTGGGGGGTGGCGATGGAGGATGTGGGTTTCGGGTTTCGATCCTCGGGGCGAGGGCTCCAATCGATGATTTGTTGTTGTGGTTGTTTGGGCCGCTGGTTCGGATCTGGTCCAGGGGGATGCTGGGCGGTGCGGCTATGGTTGGTTTGGCCGGTGATTTGTGCTGGCCAGGAATAGGCCAGCGTACGGGTCTTGAAACGATCGGGAAAAATATGGCGTCGGGGATGACAGCAATTCCATCGAGACAGAAACGGAAATAGTTAGATTTAGGGAGTTTCGGGCCCGGATTAGGATTGACATGGTTTCAGCCGGGAATTATCGGGGTTGGCGTGGCCGTGGTTGGAAATTCTTGATGAAAGTTTGTTGTTTTGAAATTCTTAGAAAAAAAAAATACACTATTGAGATAATTTTTTGTGATTTCCCAGATGATGCTTTATTGTGCAAGCATGGAATTTTCTTTTCCCAACTATTTTCTACATAGGTAATGCATAACCGATGTTGAAGGGGACAACGGAAAAAGAGGAGGATAAATATAAAATAGGAAGGGCAATTTAGGTAATCAAATCACATATTAATTAGTATTTAATATTTAAAAATAAATGAAAATTGATAATTAAATACTGAATCCTGACATATCATCATCAAATGGGCCCGAAAATGATAATTTTGTACCTTTTTTTGATGATTTTGCCAATGTGTATGTGTTTTGATAGTGTACAATATTTTGGTCCTAAATTAGAAAGTGGACAACATAATGGATCAAAAAAGCAATTTTCCTTTCATTGTTATATTTGAGCTAGATCAACAATAGTTGATAATATTTCGCTGTCATTCAAACAATCTAGTATATTCATGCAAAATTTGTTTGAAAGTGCGAAAAATATATTAAAAAAAGAGAAAAAGATACGGGAGGCGAGTCCTCTACAAGACCAATTGGTATAAAAAAAAAAGTTTGGGGGCCCGAATCCCCTACACGACCAATCATACTCTAAATAAATTTTCATTTGACTTTCTTTAGGATGCTCGAGAGCGTTTCTTGACGAGGGTTTTGTTGGCTCGTAAGGAGTAGATGATAATTTTAGTGGGCTCAGGCTCTTCCTCGAAATCGGGATTAACTCGCAAGAGGATAACTACGACAAAGTTCAACGAGTCGGAAAAGGTGCCAACTTTAGCAAGAAGGGTTTGAAGAGGAGGGGGGAGGGAGGGGGAGAGCGGTAGGAACGACAACGAGAGGAATAATTTCGAAATCGAGGTAGAGGAGACAGGCTGAATTGGGCTAAGCGGGCCGGGCCAGACTGAGCAAGCTGGGCTGAAGAAAGAAAGAGACGGGGGTAGCATAGGTTTGAGGAACAAGGGAGGAGGGTTCGGGAATCTAAGTGGGAAGCGAGGGGTGGGCCGGAGAACCCATGCAATTTATAATTCACTACTTTTAAACATCTATGACTATTTATACTTATTAGTGTTAAGTCTTATCTTTTCTAACGACTTTTGAATTCAAGCCTTTAAACATGCTTACATTTAGTTTGTGCAAAACAGAATTGCATGATAGCTTGATGTTATGTTTTACCCATTGAAGTATGAAATTAAGATCTGTTGACAAATTAGACAACAATATTTATTTGTAATTGACTAAAGGAGCAACATGCTAGTAATATTTGAATCATATTCCATTTCTTATGTATTTTTTATTAGTTATGTTTTCTCGCCAATTCAAATACAATTGAAATGGTTTAATTATTTGATTTCGCGTCAAGTAATGTCCTTAATTTTAAGATTCGTCCAATTGGTGAACTATTTTTAATCTATATTTTAGTTTCAATTTTTGATGCCTCATTGAATTTAAAATGTGTCAAATATTAAGGAATTTAAACTCAAATTCCCATCACTTTTTTTAAGTAGAATGATGAGTTGAAAAGGATGATGGTTTGGGTGAAAATTATGAAATGTACGTAGATTATTTATTAATTTAAATTCGGGGAATTTATAAAACTATCTATATAAAAATTAAATGTTTAAAAAATACGATCACTATAAGAAATTTATAAATATACGAACAATCCAAAAAATTTATAAATATACGAACATTCATCTAAAGAAAATCGCCGCTTTCATAATCAGTTGTAAAATTCTAAAACCTCTGATGAAACCCAAATACTACCAACTCTATCGACCTAAAAAGAGGTAAAAACCTAAATTATCGAATTAAAACCCAAATACTATCGGAAATTCTAAAACCTCTGATGGAAACCCAAATACTACCGACTCTAAAAACCTAAATTCTCGAATAAATTTTCGAATTTAAACCCAAATATTATTGGCTTGAACCCAAATACTGCACCTATTTGAAGAAAACCTTAAACCCAATCAACCCAAATTAATTCTTCGCTATCGACCTTGAAAAATTTGTAAAAACTTAAATCCACCGACCTGGGAAAATTTGTAAAAACCTAAATCCCAAATCTATCGACTGGGAAAATTTGTAAAAACCTAAATCTCAAATAATAAAAATTTGTAAAAACTTAAATCCATCGACCTGGGAAAATTTGTAAAAATCTAAATCTCAAATAATAAAAATTTGTAAAAACTTAAATCCATCGACCTGGAACGCATCCACCTGTAAAAATTCGTAAAAACCTAAATCCCAAATAATACTTGTCCAACCTGAAAAAAAAAAATGTAAAAACCTAATCGCTATCGACCTGGAAAAATATGTAAAAACTAATATTTTTCGCGACCTGAAAAAATTGTAGAAACTTAATCGGGTAATCGGGATGAGATGCAAATGAAGGGGTGGGTTTGAAGGGAAGAAAGATGATTTGAAGAGAATAAAAATGACGATAAAATCAATCAGAATCATTTGTAAAGAAAAATTTAAAAATATACGTAATAATTAAAAATAATAAGAAAATCTAGTATAATTGTAAAAACTTTTAATGTATCGTAAAATTGTAAAAGATAAAAGTTAAGTTAGTACTTTCTGTATTTTTTTCCTTTAAATTAGTTGGTTTCAAATTGGGCTCCCAGCCAGCCAAAGCAAAGCCCAAGTAGATCCAGAATAACTGTGGACCATATATTTTGTCAAGCATTTACGTCATTCTCTAAATATTACCAAGTCAATGGGCTTTCATATGGATTATGTGAGTAACATATCAGGACTTATGGCCACAGTCCACTAATACAGCTCTTCGGCCCATAAAAATAAAACTTACGAGACGGAACCAGGAATTATTCCCGGAGGAGGGGGTGGGATTAGAGTCTCACCTACTCGTGTCCTCACTTTTTTAATTCCTAACGTATTATGTCATCAGAATTATCTTTAATATCATAAAAAAAAAAAAAGAAAATTCCCTTTCTACATTTTTTATCATTTATATATCCTATTCTCAACCTATTTTTGATGGGTTACATTTGTTACCCATGAATTTTCATGTATACTATTTTTGTCTTATTTTATTTGTCGTAATATAATTTTTTTTTTGTCTCATTCAATCTGTCGCATTTATATTTTCAAAAGATAATCATTGTTAATTTTTACTTTACTAATAATAAATAAAAATTATTTTACTATTTTTACTCATATATTTATTATTTTACTTTTAATTATTTTAACAAAAAGATATTATAATCATTTGATACCTATAATTATAACCAATTTTTTTTTAATTTCCGTGAAATGGTCAATTGCGACAGATATAGAGCGGAAAGAAGAGAGTATTTTTTTTATATTTCAATACTATTTATATTTATGTATTAATTTATTTAAATATTTTATGAATATATATGTTTTTTTCCATTTATAAATAATTTATGATTATTTAAATATAATTAAAATAACAAGTAAAATGAAAATACGACATATTACCAAAAATAATAATAACAACAAAAGAGAAAAAAAAATCTAAATATCACACAACGATATAAATAAAGATACAACTAAAGAGAATCACTCCAACTTTTTTTTGACCCTTAAGACCTTTGGAATAACATGTTGAACCTTCTCCGAAGTTTTCTTCGACCGTTTTTTAAACTCTTCGCTGACCTTTTAAATAGTATGCTCTCATCTTTTCTAAATAACCAGTGTAACAACCCGAGTATTACGCGGGCATATAAGAAAATTGCATAATAATATAAAATTACTTTAATATTTGAAAATTATAAACGTTAAAATATGAGATTTTTTGTTGATTTCGATTTTATAACAAACATAAGTCAACAACTAAGAAATATTTAGAAAATCATTATCGTATACGAAATTAAACCAAACAATTAGAATTGTTTCTTTTTTGGTAGAATTGGAATAATAGTTAAATATATAAAATAAAATATTCAACTAACAAATCTTTACACCACAAATGTCGTTTAGATTTATTACTTAAAAAGTATTGATGGGTCATTTCTAATTATTTTATAAATTTTCATACATTTACATATATGTTAATATTGTAAATTCTTATAAAATAATATATATATATATATATATATATAGGATTGGGTTCAAATGAGAACCTCGTCATTATATATGAACCTGTGGACTCATCTTGACCTTAGATCTAATAATATGTGCAGACCAGATTTTTTCTATTTTTTAATTTCATTAAATTAATTATATGGTAGGAAAGAGTGTTCATGTAATTTTACAAAGGCTATGAATCAAATTAAAACCCAAATCAATCATGCGTCTCTACCCCGTATCTTCCCCAAACCCCCAGATCCTTAACCCTAACAATTTCATCCGCCGCCTCCACCAGAATCAGAGGGTTGCCGAAGTAGTTCTTCGGAGGTTGCGATGGCGTTGAATCGCGTCCAGCAGCAACGACCTTGAATCGCGTCCAGCGGCGATGGCGTTGAATCGCGTCTAGCGGCGACGACCTTGAATCGCGTCCAGCGGCGATGGCGTTGAATCCACGACCTTGAATCGCGTCCAGCGGCGACCTTGAACCCACGTCCGTATGTGGGCGGCGACGACCTTGAATCGGTGACCTTGAACCCATGGTCAGCGGCGGTGCTCGAGTCCAAACGGTGAAGCCTTCTCCCCCGTCGATGATGATTCGCAACGGAGGTTGACGGAGGTGGTGATGGCGTTCGGGCCTAGAATTCGGGCCTCGAGTGGCAGCGGAGGTTGACGGAGGGGGGTTGATTCGTAGATCTTGAGAATGTGATTAATTTGATATATATTTCATTAAAAATGAATAAATATTGAAATAGTTATGGTTCGTTGAAAATTTGAGTTTTATTTTAAAATTTTGAATTTGCAATTATAGACAAAATTTGTGATACTTTTTGTATACAATCGTAGTGTTTTCTTTGTTTATTCGTTGTGCTTTCTAAAGAGCAATGTAGTGCTCTTTATAAACATCGTTATATGTCCCAAATACCCTTTTTTATTATTTAATGCAGTAATTTACATTATTACCCTGCTGACATGTCACGATCTCAACCATCAAGATTATCCAATCTAATGGTCAAGATAAGTCCTTAGATTCACATATAATGACAGGTTCTCATTTGAACCCACCCCTATATATATATATATATATATATATATATATATATATATATATATGTATATATGTATATATATACACACACACACACACACTCTCTAATAACCACACTCTAATAACCGAAGAAAATAAGTATGGAAATTTGTTTTAATGAAATTAAGAAAAGACTCTTAATTGGAATAATAATCACCCTAAAACCAAGCAATATATATGTGGTATATTTACAGAGTACAAATATATTGAAATATCTCAATATTAGATAAAGTATTTTGGAAAACTAAAAATACCATTATTAATTATAATAAATTAATAATAATTTATTAACTAACTGATTAATGTAATTTTCCTAAATCTTAGTTAGATAATTCCAATTACCGATTCAAGAATATTTATTTTAAAATCTTAAACGAAAATAAAATTCAAGAACGGAATTTAGTGAATAAATATTTTAAATTATATAGTTAAGGTACATACATACGTACTGAGAATAGATTATATTTAAGGTACAATGAACTATATTTGATGCGGATAAATTGACAATAAATATAGTTAATACAATGATTAATCTCGTAATAACTGGTTAATTAAATTACTATTGATAATAATTGATTAACTAACTGATTAATGTAATATTTTTAGTCAATAAAAAGAATAATCTGAAATAACTGAATAATTAATATCATTTTATTTTATATAATTTTAATTAATTAAAAAGTCTTGATTCATCATTCCACTTCAATTAACCGTGAAATCCTTGCCTAAATTTTTATTTAGAACAATTACAATTACATGTGTTTAATTTTATTCATTTGAAATTTCAGAAACTTAAGTATTTCAAAATAAACCGAAATATGACAAATAAAATAAGAATATTATTTGTATTTCTATATTGTGAGATGTTATAATTTATAAGTATATACTGCATCTTTTGGCAAACCAATTAGGTAATAAATCAATTATCGATTCTTGTGCTAGATTGTGGTGTATAATAATAAATTTGGACATGGAATGATGACAAACATAATCAAAATATATGTCTTTCCATAACTTCATTTTATAATTTCTGAATATCCTTATTTTTTCTATCATTATTACCTTTAATTATTATATAAGTAAAAGATATAATTGTTAAAAATATATTCCAAAATTTATTTCATGTCAATCAAAACATAAATCTTCGAATTTATATGGAAAATAAGGTATGTTGAGTTATGGCAAATTTTATTTTGAAACATTTATTTTTAGTCAATAAAATGAGTAATCACTAATAAATGAACAATCATTATCTTTCTATTAATATAAATTGATTAAAAAACTGATTTATCATTCCAAATCAATTAACTGTGAAATATTTGACTAAAACATAGTTTTCCTATTTCTTTACGTGTGTTTAATTGTGAAAAATTGAAATTTCAGAATGTGGTATTATTTCAAAATACTTGGAAACATAACATAATAGATTAACAATATCTGTATTTTCATATTGTGAGATGTTATAATTTATACATATATATCCTTTTATTTTATCAGATAAACTTTTAATTATTGTATAAGTATAATGAAAATTTTAAAAAATATATTCAAAGATTTATTTGAACAAATTTAATTATTGGAATAAATTTAAACCCATACAATATCGTAAATACAGTATATTTAAAATACTTTAACCATCTACCATATATTTATTGATAAAGACAATAATTGATACAAAAATTATATTATATCTATCGATACTGAAGTATAGGGGTGTAAATTGCCATAAATTAAACTAATATATATTTAATTATATATAAGGAAAATATTTTATTAGAAATAAAGTAAAAGTTATCTACATCAATTTAAACAAAAATTTTAAGGGGAAATTGTCAAATAGTACCCAGGTGGAGGTCCATTTGTCAATTAGTCCACCATCCAATTTTAAGTCATATATACCTACTTTTTGCCAAATAGTCCAAAATTGTGATATGAATATACCACAATACCCTTACTATTAAAATAACTAACAATTATAATAATAATAAAATGGGGCCACATGTTGCCGTCACCTGCCGCCGGCCGCCGCCGAAAAATTTTCCGGCGAGATTTTTGTTTTGTTGTTGCCCAGCAAATATAAAGTTACCCGCCGGCCGCCACCTGCCGTTGGTCGGCCGAAAAATTTTCCGGCCGCCGAAAAATTTTTTTCGGTCATATTTTTTTTTTCCTGACTTTTGAAAATATTTTTCGGCTGCCGGAATTAATTTTTGGCATTTTTTTTTCTGCCCAGTATTTCTTACTTTATGTCTGAATTTCTTACTACATGTCCATGGAGTCAGTTCCGGTGGTCGGAATTTATTTTCGGCGTTTTTTCTTTTTTTTTTCTGCCCAAATTTTTTTACTGTATGTCTGAATTTCTTACTACATGTCTATGAAGTCAGTTTTTTTTTCAACCCAGATATTTGTCTTACTATATGTCTAGATTTTTTACTATATGTATGCATTTCTTACTGTATGTGAAAACATTTCTTACTATATGTCCAAATATTTTTACTTAATGTCCAAAAAATAATTCCGGTCACCGGAAATAATTCTTACTATATGTACGAATTTCTTACTATATGTAACAAATTTTTTATTTAATATCCAAAAATTCATACTTGATGACAAAAAGTATTTTATTTGATTGCAAAAGTTTTTTGCTTTGATGTGCAAATGTTGTTATGTATTTTTTACTTATTACTATTTTTTTTTACTTATTACACACTTTTGTTTTGCCAAAAAAAATAGAGAAAAAAAATTCGTGCTTAATAGCAAATTATTATTATGTATTTTCTTATTTAATACAAATTATATATTATTATTTTGTAGTGAAATTTCATACTTTATGTTCAAAAAATTAATAAAGTTTCTTATTTTATATCCTTTAAAGTAAGAAAGTTTGTTATTTTATATTTGAAAAAGTAGGAAAAGTTATTATTTTATAGTCAAATTTTTTACTTTATTTTCAAAAATAAAGATATTTTTAATTTATGTTAAAAAAAAAAATCTTACTTTATAGTGAAAATCTCATACTTTATGTATGAAAAAGTAAGAAAATTTCTTATTAAAAATTTCTTACTTTATAGTGAGATTTCTAACTTTATATTTGTTGGGTAAAAAAAAAAATTGCCGAAAAGGCCGGCGGGAGGTGGTGGTGTATTGTTTATTGATATTATTATTATTATATTATTATTATTAGGGGTAACCTTGTAATTGTATATTTGTGGTTGGACTATTTGACATTTTATATAATTAGTCATAGTATTTGACAATTTTTTTTTCTATGTAGTATTGGCAATTGCCCCAAATTTTAATAGATTCAATTGGATAATTATTGATACTAACATGTTTATTAGAAATAATGTAAAAGTTATCTATTGATACAAGTCGATCTGAGAAAATTTGACATTTTTTCAGAATAATTATTCTATTGAGAATAATTGATTAATTACTTGGTTATTTGAATCATAGTTATTGATAAGATATTTGCAATAAATAAGAAAAAAAAGATAATTATTACAAATCGTATCCTAAAATGGATCTTCAGAATAATTACTCCACTAACAATAATTGATTAATTAATTAATTTGTCTGAATAATAGTTATTGACACAAAATGGTAAAAAATATTCTAAAACAGAATATGCCATATATAATTAACAAAGATAATTAATACAAATCGTTTTGCAAAATATTATGTTTAAAAGTATTTAAAAAAAACCCCATGGATATTTAAAAATAATAATGATATTCAAATTGGTGTTTAAACATATCCTCAACTGATATTCTGTCATCTATTTAAAAGAATTTTTTTTTTAAATCTATTTAAACATAATAATGATATTCTGTCATCTATTTAAAAGTATTTAAACATATCCCCAACTGATATTCTAATCGGTGTTTGATGAGCAATTAGTAATAATAAATATTTATTATCAGTCAATTAATCATAACTGATATAGAAAGTTTCGATTTACAATTCCATTTTCCTTAGCCTTTAAATCTGTTTAAATCTGCTCATTTATTCATATTAATAATATATATAATTGCTAGACAAATGGAAAGATGATAAATTTAAACGGAATATTTTTTTTCCATATTGTGAGATGTTCAAGAATTTAAACATATATAATTTATTTATCAGTTCGATAACAATTAAAATTAAAAACATATCAATATATATAAATATACGTATCAACTATTTATGGTTATGTGTAGTTAATTTTGACAATATTGATAATTGAGAAATAAATTTATTTTGGGATGGATGAATTTTTATATTTGCTGTGTACCAATGAATGCGGCCTCCGTTATGAAAATTTAAAATAAGTAATATCTATTTTAAATATTCATGATTGATGTCTATTTTGTGAATATAATTATATTTTCGTAAATCGGATTCGATTCGAAAAAATACCACTAGTGTTAAAAAATCCAGAACTTATAAGAACGATATAAATATATTTTAATATGCAGAATTCTGTTTTTCAAAATTGATAATATAATACTTTCTATAAAAAAAAGATCTTAATTAAAGAATAATACCCAATTTAGCTGTCTGGTGACACCGTTTATATTTCAGAGATCTGAATTCCATTTATGGCAATTTCCGCAAAATTAGTACAAATCTTTTCGAAGATCTAATCTCCAGAAAAATTATTTATCTGCACAGAAATATAAATTCGATTTATGTAGATATATTATATAAATTAAAGAATATTACGCATATTTTTAATATTGAATATACCGCTTATATTTCAGATCCCTGAACTCGGTAGTCGGCCATAAACGGTGAACTGTTACAAAAATAATAATAGACAGTATCTCAAGAAACATCCTTGATCTGTAAAAAAATAACGTAAGCAGATCTGATACCGTAAAATCAAGATATTCGGGATTTTTCCGATTGCAAATGAAATAACATATAACATATATCTCTTAGTTATGTTAATATTTGTTGCCGGAATAAAAAATGAGATCTAAAAATATTGGAAGCAATATAATCGGAGAATGAAAAACTAGATATGAACTCCCCGAAAAATTTATATGCCAGAATGGATCTTCGCCGGTCAGTTGAGTCCACAATTCAGATTTATATTGACTGCAAATGAAAGGGCAGATATAAGATCTATGCAAATCTGCGTAAATGAAAAAAAATATGAGATGTGAAAAATATATTAACAATTTCATTGGAGATTAGAAATATTAGACATGAAAATAAAAAAAATAAACATGAATTGATTAGCAGATCTGGAAAAAATATGAACTGAAAGAAATGAGAATTGTATGAAACAGACGACGTCAAAGCAAAAAAATAGGTTGTTTTTTTTAGTGAACATAGTTAATGAATTGTAGTATGAAACAGACGACATCAAAGCAAAAAAATAGGTTGTTTTTTTTTAGTGAACATAGATAATAGACAACAAAGAAAAAATGTTCTTATTTATACTTAGCAAAAAAATCTCACTTTGGTAATAAAAAATACGAACCATTAGAGGCTGCCAACTCATAAATCGAACCTACCATAAGATGACACATATCATCTGGACCAATTGTTGAGTGACACCTAAATTAGGGTGTCAATAGCATTAACAAATAGGTGGATAATAATAATGATAATAAGGAGACAGGGTGTAGATGTGGGCCCGATTTGTCTCGCTCCTTCACTTGGCGCATCCATACACCTGCCTATTAATCGAGTGCGGCACCTGCAACCCATCTCTCACTCTCTATCTTTTTTCTTTTTTTTTTTTTTTTTTCCTTTTTCCCCTACCCTTTTCCCATCCCTCCATTTGCTTATCCCATTCACCACATCACATTCCCGAACCCAATCCCTCCCTATTTATTGCTACCTTCACCTTCCCCTACCTCTTCCCGTCCCATCCCATCCCATCCCCTCCCCCCTCCCGTTATTATAATTAACATGAGAATTAGCACATGATAAATAATTTCATTGAGAGGTTAAATAATAACTCTTTTTTAATTTTTTTACTAAAGTAAATAATTAAATAAGCATTACATTTTTAAAATAAGGATGAAGTCAAGACTAAGAGAACAGATGTAAAAAAATGTAGTTTTATTCTTTGGATCAATGTATGTATTAGGAGTTTAAATACCGAGTTTGAATTTCGAATATCAAATAATAGATTGTTTTAAAACTCAAAATCTTAATACTCGACCAGTAATTTCTTAAAAGTAATCTATTTTATATCTATCATTTTTTATCATTATATCTCTTGACATTTACGCTAAAAATAAAAAATCGACGGAAACATTTTTCGATGACCATGTATATTAAAAGTAAATCAAGTCACTCATAGTCCACCCTATAAAATTAGGTCTAATTCTCGAAAAATTGAATCATAGCTCGGAAGAAAAAGGCCCGAACAAGAAAGTACCGTGTTAAAGAGTTATAATAACGTCTGATTTGAAAGTTATAATTACTCATGCGAAAAGTGATGATGGGAAAAGTCACGAGTTGTGTGAGAGTTGGCTAGAAATTTGCTTTGTTTTTTTTGACAAGAAAAATAAAGGAGCATTAATCATTATTCTTCCATCTCTATTGGGTTGTTTCAATCCGTTGACAGCGTGGACCAATTGGAACAAAGCAACTGCGGCGTGCACTTTTAACCCCGCATTTCATGCAACATTGTTTCAGTCTTCATGATGCAACATTCGATTATTGCGCAAACTAAAGTTGTTCAAAATACAAAAATTACACCTAAGGTTTGGACTTTGGACTGTCAGTAGTTACGAAAATAAATCATCGAAAATGAAAATTTACGAATATTTGCGTTAGAAAGATGGGAGTATATATACATATCTCTTATAACATCGATATTTGTAAGGAAATATTCATAATTTTAAGGAGTTTTTTTGTAATTAGACTAAATAATAGGGGTACCTTTTGTATATTTTCCAAAAGAAAAAATATATATCACCATCGGATACCCAATGAACTAAAAAGCTGATAATATTAATATAATCACATCAGCCATTCATGTAGCTCTTACATGGAAACCAAAACCACCATTTCCCACTTTATCTATTTATTCCTATACTTGCACTTCACCTGTTCGACCAAATGCCTCAAAGAAAATTTTGATGAATCATTAGACACCACATTTCATGACAGTGCTTTCAGAGCTTTGATCCACCATCATCATCCACAGACAGGCACACTCTACAACACAATCCTCCCTAAAAACCTATCAGGGATCAAAGTCTCATTTCTGAGGCTCAGAAGCAGAACACTATGGCGAAAAGGCGCCAATTTCAGCAATTTCATCATCCCACCGAAAACCCGGCCCGTACCGCACGTCAAGAGAATTCTCATAGTCTATCATAACCTCGGCAACTGGTCTTCTTTATACTACAACGTATCGGGCTACGCTCTCATAAGCCCGGTCATCGGGTTTTTAGTATACAACGCGTCCAATCTGGATTTGTCGAAACTGATCGAACTCAACAACACATTGGGAAAACCCGTTTCGGTTGAGTTCCAAAACTCGACACTGGCGACGAACCGAAGGAGGTTTTGTGCTTCTTTTGGCGGTTTCGGGAAATTTACACTGACTGAGATGAGTTTTTCGGATAATGTGTGTTATAGTGAAAACGAGGGCCATTTTTCGATTGTTGTTCCTTTTCGGAAGAAAATTAGGCCATTTTGGATTATGGGTTTTGCGGCTGGATTGGTGGGGGTGGTTGCAATGGGGGTGGCTGGGACGGTGGCCGTTGGATCGTTTGTGAGGAGGAGGAATCAAGAAATGGAAAAAGAAGCAGATGGAGAGTGTCTGGAGACATATCGGATTGGCGATAGCAAAATGCCACGGGCTAAAGTGACTAGGACTCAGCCTGTTCTTGAGAGTACGACTCCTCCAAATCCCAGGCTCTCTTGGTATGCTTAATTTTTTTTATTTTTTTATTTTTTTGGGGATTTATAGGGTCTGGTTTTGGTCAGCAATCTGAAAATGTTAGAACATATTCAAGCACCAGTTTGTGAAACAGGGTTATACAAGTTGTACATTGTTAAATGGGATTCTCAAGTGTATTCAAACTATTGGTTAATTTGTCTAATACATTTCGTGTGTTGAAATTGTACAGAAATTGGCAAATTAAAAATAGGTAGCTAACCAGCTTTTTTGAAATCTTGATTTTATTTGTTTGGAATTGATTCACTCAGTTTAACAAGTTCTAACTAGATCAAAGTGAGTTGAAACACTTTTAACCAGGGTTAATTTTTATTTATTTTTGATTAAGTTCTTTGTTTTCTATTTAATAGTTCTAAAGTAATAACCTAGGTGATCATTACTTGCATTGCAAAATGAAAACCCTTTTTCTTTATTTCAAAATAATAGTAGCTATTGTCATAACAAATTACTTTAACTGTCAGTACGCGCAAAAACCAAAACATCCAAGCACCACAAAAACTAGTCAAGTGATCTGTACAACCCTAATCTAATTAGTATGCAAAACAAAGGCACAAAGACACGATGTACGTCGAACGCGTGATATGCATCATTAGATCCATCAGGGCGAAAATTAGACATGAAAAAAGAAAAAACATAAACCCAAAGAACAAAAAAACAGTAATCGTTAGCTAATGTTCGATCCAAAACGTCCACCACAGATGAATGCAGATACAACAAGGGATGCTCTCCAAATACGATAAAAGACAGAGATGGAAAAACAAGATCCTATTCATATAATTCTGTTTTTCTATATTTTTCTACTCTTTCCACTAGGCACGAAAAATACACATGCAGTTTGAAGATACATAAACTAAAAGGAGACTACTAACTTACAAGGTTCAGAGGAAACATTAGTTTTCGCTGGCAGCTGGCACTCGTATATCTTTACCATGGAGACACCAGGTCCCAAAACTCATTCACCATTGTGTAGTGACCAAGAAACAATTGGCATCAAAAAAATTAAAATAATAATAACGAGCCGACATGAAAATCTCTGTATGTCTATTACATAGTTAGCAGTCAAAACTGATTCCGCAGCTAATCATGGGTTGGTGGGCAGCCTGAGACAAAAATAAAGCTACCAGAAACGACTTCATATTTCCTCGACCTATGGTGAAAAAAAAAGAAGTTAAACCATAGCCACATAATAATACTAATATGATCCATTCTTACACATCTATTGCTACAAGCTTTGCTGCTTCTTGTTGAGTAGTCTTTCAATTTACCCATAGCCATAGAATCATATTTTAGATACATATATTCTCCCCCTCGCTTGTTAAACCACATTTGGAATAAGTGGAAATGGACAGCTGAAATTAAAAGCAATAATTTTTCCTGATTATTCAGTGATGATTATTCAGCGATGACAGGACAACCATTTTTATTTGACAAAATTGCAAAACTAGTTCTCTAACTTTAATGTGGCGCTATAATGGTCATGTGAAAAACAGGTTTGGCAAAAGAGGCCTCCTTATTAATGGAAAATTGCAAATTTAGCCCTAATTTGCCGCAAATTGCAATTCAACCTTTCAACTCACATTACTTAATCGGGCGAGAATTGCAATTTCCGACAAAACTAGGACTGAAATTGCAAGTTTCCATTAGTTATAGGACTTTTTATCCAAACGTGTTATTTACAGGAACCCTTTTATCCCGTCCTAAAGTTACATGACTAATTGCTATTTTGTCATTTTATTTCATGCAAAAATGAAGTGGGCAGGTACTTATTCAATTAGTATTATTATTTTAGTTATTTATTTTTACCTCAGGACCTCCCTCAATGTATTATAAGGCGAAAATCAAAGTTCAAAACATACAGAGCTGTAAACACAAAAATTTACGTTAAAGATAGGCTTACCTCTGAATCTTCACTTGTCATGACTTTTTCTCGATTTCCAATAGCTCGGCAAATACACAGTCGCACCATGCGGACAACCGAAAAACCGAACAAGGTTCTGGCAATCTCTTTCCACAATTTCTTCACTATCCACTGCACTTAAATGACTCAAATACGTTTTCCCGGCGTATATGTAACTGAGCTGCTGCCACAACAGCACACTCAAACCGATGCCCACCGAAACACTAGCGATGAACAGGTAAACGAGAACGAGCCCTCTCATGGGTAGAAACACGGCCGATCTCAAGAAAGAAAGGACGTTCTCTTTTACGACTCCGAACAACAACTCGAAATTAACAAATCCGCTGAATTTGGTGGCGGGCTTACGATCTAGAGGCGGCCAGATACAGTGTGCGGCATAGGAAGTCATTGTGGCAACATAAAGCGTGCCAAGGACTGTCGATATGAGGAAGAGAATAAAACACCGATGATTTGTGGCACCCACACAGTTCCCGATCTGCGTTGAGACGAGATAATTTGATGGTTACATGAAGTAATCACGTTTTTCTTCATAAATTAGGGATAATTGCAAAAACTACACTAGAGGTCTGACCTAAATACACAAACAAAAAGAAAAAGAAAAAAAAGCTAAATTTGAAAATTACTAAAAAGACGTTAGGCAATTCCTCTAAAACTAAATAGAAATCCTAAATATATATATATATATATATATATATATATATATATATATATATATATATATATATATATATATATAGATATAGATAAAAAAAAACTAAACTAAAAAGAATATTTGAAAAACTGAAATTTGTCACTGCCTAACAGAATGTACTCCGTATGCGGTTTGACACGAGTTTTTGTTTTACCAAAACCACCCTTGAGATTTACATCCGCCTAATATTTTGCATCTGCCGTTAGCCTTGCTGGCATCATCAAATATTTTTACAATTACACCACTCAACTTTTTTAAACATTACAAATAACCCCATACTTACGTCTCACATTTTACAATTACATCCATAAAATTTTCTAAATATTAAAAATTGTCACGTGAAATGTGGGGGTTATTTGTAATATTTAGAAAAGTTGAGGGGTGTAATTGTAAAATATATGATTATATCAACAAACTCGGTCATGTCAACTAACGGTCGGGGCAATATATAAAATCAAACCTCAGGGGTAGTTTTTGTGATTTACAAAATATGATGGTTTCTTTTCTTCTTTTTTTTTGGGTAGTAACACCAAGCCTTCAGGCTAGTTTTTGTAATTATCCACAAATCAAATACTCATCCAAGAAGAAGCCCTATCCAAGCAGCAATAAATTCTCAAGACTTACGAAAGGGCAGTGATGATCCATGTCCAACACGCACACCCCACACGAACGGCAATGGTGGGCCCTCGGCGATTTCGGCTTCGAACAATAGTGACAGAAAGTATAGTTCTCGAGTCCACCTTTCCCGACCGTCGGATAGCTGCCCCATAGTATCATTGGCGGAGGACCAGCTGGCCGAAACGCCGAGAGGCAAAATGATAATAATGTACATATAGACAATATCACTGCTAATGTGAAGTGAAAAACACCTTGGCCGTAACTAATTGAGAATATTATAGGATGAACGGCCCAAATTGATGTACCTGTATCAATAATAACACAGTTGAATATAAATAACACCAAATCCCGAAAATCAATAAAAGATTGAATTTGTTAAAAATCAACATTGATCTTAAGCTTTAAATGTAAAAATTAAATGCGAAATGTCCAAGTATTCAGGGCCAGCATTAAAGACAAAAACTTGAAAAATAAAGGTATGCGGTGCTTACATATAAAGAAAACCATAAATAGAACGACGATGCAAACGAAACACGTGTCGCGCCAGCGTCTGAACCGAATGTACTTGTTATTGGTTTTAACCACGTTTTGCTTTGTAATAGCTCCACACCAGCCGCATTTGAAAATAGATGCAAAAGGAGAAACAAGAACGCGAAGTCCACAACCCCAACAATTTGTTTCGAGATCCTCGGTAACAGGTGGCAATTGATTATCCTCCTGCATTTTCAGCATAGGGTTAAGCAACCAAGATTCGTGATTTTGTTTCAGAATATCCAGAATAATAAAAATAAAAATACACTCCATCCGTCCTGTATTAACTTTCGTTCTAGAAGATTTCAGACAAATTAAGAAGTCTTACAAAATGACTGATCTACCCTAGTATAATGTATTTTTATTCCCAACACTCATTCTGGAGGTACTAAAACATTAAATTTAGAAACAATAAATAAGGATAATTTTGGGATGGAGGGAGAATGGCAGATCAAAGATGCTTATTTATTCACCCTAAATTATATAGCAATTAAGAAACCCATCTTTAAAATCAAATTATCTCCTTATCATTAACACAAAGAAGCTTTTGGAGCAACTAAACAAGCATAAAACAAAAGCTGCACCAGAAAAGATTCTGAATTGTGTAACATCATAATTACTTTAATTTATTTCCCTATGCAAGACTAGATTGTCTAACAGCTTGTAGCTGGCCAGCATAAAACTATTTAACATCAAAAAACAGGGGTCCACTTTCATGAACTCAAATTACCAGCTTAAATAAAGTAAGATTCAAAGAAAGATACAAGAACAGAGAATAGGACAAAAAAAAAGGTTACAATTAGGGTTGGATCTTTCAGATTAAGCATATGAACATTACGATCGTATAAATTACTAAGCAAAGCAAAAATAAAATAAAATAAAATAAAATTTACAAATGATATAGGTTTACCGCCTGAACGCCGTCGTGGTTAGCGGAGCTGGGGCTGCCGGAGTTCGCGAGATCCATGCTTCCTCCCCAAAGGGCAAAAAAAAGCCGACTCTTGAAAATACGATACCAGGAAAAAAGAAATGAAATTCGAGAAAATTGAATGAAAATAGTTAGTTAGTTATATTCCTAAATAATAGGCCTTAATTAAGCCGTTTTAGGCCAGGCTAAAGGAGCGTGGAGTATATATCAAGATATTGACAAAATACTAATAAGAAGTCAAGTTTGAGTGATTACATAATTGATTACATTCATGTGCCTATTAAATTAAGTCAACAAATTATATTAAGAACCAATTCTATAATCTAAGGATGTACCGATTTTTAATTTCTTTTAATGGGAGCATTCGTTGAGACTTGGTAGATATATTAGGTATATTTTTGAACTTAATGCGATTGTCTACATACTATTAACCACATTAGTTATAAATCTCATTAAGAAAGATTTCAATTATTGATATGATATCCAAAATGGCTTATTCTGTTCGATTATCCATTCATTCGAATTCGACTTAGCTCAGTCATCTGGAAAATTAAATAAATTCGAGGTTGGTGTTTGAAAAATAATGTGACTTTTTATTATATATTCTATAGACTATATGATTGAAAATCCTTTTGAATAAAGAAAGAAGGGCTAGTCAATATCACTCCTAATTTTATTCTATTTTGGAAAGGAATCATATTAGGGATCACAATCTATTTCTAACCTTAATTCCAATTTAATTTTGTTTAATGATGAAATCGTCTTTAACTTGTTTATCTTGATTCTAATTCTAACTTAAAGTATCGGAGTGTTTATATTTTTTGCTGAGATGATTCAACTCAATTATTTGGTGTCCAAATTTTTCGATCACATCACCAATAGACTTGATCAAGATCTAATATCATAATTATATTTTGTAGTTAATAAAATGGTGTTATAAGCCTGCATGACAGTTAAAATCAAATGGCTGGAGTTATAAGGCAAAAGAAAGATGTTTCCAACTGAATCTAACATTTTTGTAGTTTGTAAAAAAAAATTGAAGAAAAGAAAAGGTTCGCCTTATTTTGAAAGGTACTTTCGGTTATAAATCTAAAATGGGAATATCAGAAATTGCTTTTTTTAATTGAGAATCTGAAATCATTAAAATGTGACATGGTAAGGGGGATCTCTAAAATATTTTTATTGAATTAAAATGACTCAATTACTTTGAGACATCTTGAGTGGGATGATAATGGGTGAGATATGAATAAAGTATTACAATATCCATTGTCATACTCGTAATTCAAATAAATATCCTTTTCTGCCCCACGGAGAAACTTTTGTAGCCATTCTCATATTTTATGGGTATTTAAATATTCATATTCGTACTCGTTACTCATATTTTAACTATTTACTACATAAAATTATAAGTATTTGCTCATTCGTGTTTTTAATTTTTTAATCTTTTGTGGGTATTCGTATTCATGATCGGGTACTTATTGTTAGACATACGTCCGGTTAAAACTGGGGGTCAGCAAACCTAACTGCAAAAATTGGTTATGGTTACATTTTGTAATCTCGATTCAGTTCACTGACGGTTAACCCTGTTTCTAACAATTGATTAATTTGATATCGACCGTTGAGTTTTATTTTTTTTTTACCGAAAAAGAAAAATGCCGATTTTTAATTGAAAATCGCATCTTTTTTGAACTACCAGTTATAAGTGATGGTTCACGGTTTGAAATTTTTTCAAATCAAAATCGAATCGCTGGACACCAATTCATAATTTCAGTTCTAATCATAAACTGTGATCAACGATTAAATGACCTATTAACCATAAATTAAATCCGACAGTTCGCCCAATTAAGCGGAACCAAATCAACATACTTATTGGGTGCATTACCCGTTACCATCCCCAACCATACGATACATTTATATCGCAACTCAAATTAGAAATTGGACACATTTTACTCGCATATTCGTTATACTTTTTGACCTTCTAACTTCTACGCTTAGGCTAATTGTTTGCTTTTTTTTTTCTTTCTATTTATATATATATATATATATATATATATATATATATATATATATATATATATATATATTGATTTTAATAATTAAAAAAAAAGTCAAAATATCAAAGTAAAAAACTTGAGAAGGAAACATTAAAAAGTTCAAGGTGTTAGTAAAATCAACGAGCAACAAGTTTCTTTGTGATCAAAAGATTAGTCGTTAACAAAGCTCACTCGCTTTATTTTTGAACTTGCTCACTCGCTTTTAACTTCTTTTGTTCTGTACTCCAAAACCAATCAATGTGAGAAGCAATAATATGAATTACTCAATAAACTTGGATGAGTCAAATAAATAAATACACAACCTTAACAATATTATTCATTATCCTCACAAGTGCAAGAACTACCATTTGTTATGAAACTAAAATCTTAGAAGCCAACATGTAACTATCAATAACTCGTAAGTTAAAATCATGCTAAACAACAAACAAATAGATGTTAGCAATCATATTCATAAAGTATTCAAAAATCATACTCAATATCAAGCAAGTTTGCATTACTGAGTAATAACTACAAAAAAAAAACACATCACAAATAACATTTCTTTTTCATGTGTATTAACAAAACACTAAAACCAACCAAAAAAAATAAGAATCAACACAACTAAGACGTACCTGAGAACAAAAGATGCCAATGATCACCAAACAATGGACACAACTAATTCAACTAACTCAAGTTGATGGAGAATAGTAGCAGCTTGCAATCATAAGAGAAATAATGGGTAAAATCAGTGAACGAAAAAGGAAAAAGGACACAATTTTGGTATAAAAAAAAAACACACACATTTATTGATAATGAGCTAAATGCTTTACCTATCAACATATTTGAAGTTTTAAGATAAACATATTATATGTAACCTCAAAGAAATTATTTAATTAAAAACTAGACACTC
>BMAC01000130.1:243442-266995 GCA_014905375.1 Phtheirospermum japonicum
AAAGGATCTTTTTCATGCATTCAAATATATAACATCACAAACAAACTTTTAGTGCTTAGTGAAATATGAAGAAGTTGGTGATATTAACGCAACGGGTTCCATAAAATTATAGTAAATGATAATTAGAACAAAGTACAATAAGCAGCAACTAAAAAAGATGTTGTCTACACACATTCTGCACTTATAACAATTAGTAAATATACTTATAAACCCCACATTTTATTTGTGCGCAAATCTTTCATTTTTCATTAGAACTAATCCAAATCAAATAGCATGGATCACTTTATAGGCATACGTGACCAAATGATGTTGTGCTAGTTTTTAACTTTACCAAAGAGTTAAATATGCAAACTATATTATTCATATTTAAATAGCATGGTTGCTGATGAATCTGAACATGTGTTGTATATTTCTACTATAATATTGCAAACCTTCTATCCTAATAACTAATTAGGATTTAGAAAATATCTGCTTGTTCTTTTGTTCTTTGACTAAACAAATGCCAACATACACTGGTGCTACTCAACAAATCATGGCCAATTTTTTATTTGAAATCACAATAATTAATCACCCATTGCAAAAGCTCCATTCTTTGACTGGCCCAACAAACTTGAAATTAAAATTAAAATTATGCATTAAGAACCATTAAATCAATTAAAAAATGTAAATGACATGATTCCATACCACTTTTCCTTTTCCATGCCAAACAAAATAAAAACAAGAAAAGAGAAAAGGAAAATAAAAACGCACTACAATTAAAATCCCAAGAACTGTATATAATAATCAGCGGAAACCCCATAACTTTTCTCAAAACATAAAATAAATTTGAAAATTGAATACCAATTAAAATCCCAAAGAACTGCGATAATAAGAATATTGAACTGAGATCAGCGTTTCTTGATTGAACATAACTTTTCAAAAAGAAAATCGAATACCAATTAATATCCCCAGAAGTGTAAATAATAAAATTGTTGAACTGAACATTATTTCTTGATTGAATTGAACCCATAATTCTTCAGGAAAAAGAAAAAGTATTTAACCCCATAACCATGGATACATACCAAGGTTAAACGACAGATCCTTAACATCCATTTTGGGTGCACTCGCAAGAAGCTGTTTGGAGAGAAAAAGGAGATGAATATGGGTTTTGATCCGTTCAGAGAGAAAATGAGTCTAGGTTTAGATCCGTTCAGATAGATCAACTGATTTTCTTTTTAAGGAAATAAAATTGCAGAGATTTTCATCTGGATTTGGAACAGGTTTGTGAAGTATATTTCCATATTTCATGCAAAACAAAATTTCCCAATCTCATTTTTTTTTTTGGCTAATTATTTATTGCCAATTATGGTTTTGCACTTTTATATTTGTAAATATATTTAAAAACAAGTGATAAGTTGTAAAATGATATGTTTTACTTCTGTTATGAATGGAATTACATTACTTTTCAAATTTCTTTATTATGTGATTTCCATCTTCTCAAGTTTGCAATAAATAAAGGCCTGATTTCTGTAGTTATACAAACCTGTGTCCGACAGGCTTGTTAATGCAATTAAAAATAATAAAATATTTTATTTTCAATATGTTCGGTTATCCATATCAACCCACACCCAAAAAAGAATTACTTACACAATGTTGACACACAAAAAAGAATTTCTTGCAACTGAATGCTTATACTTGACTTTACACAAATGAGGGAAAAGGTCATTCACTTTTGCAGAACAGGTCTATAATTGATTACAAAGAAAATGATTTAAGCAATTAGTTGAAACAACATGGAAGCAGGATTTCAGGAAAAAAGAAAAGGAAAAGAAAAGAAGAGATGAAAGAAAGAAGGAAAGAAAGAAAATAGCGAATTGGGCAAGTATTATATAAAAAAATAGCAACCATATTGGCTCCATATATGAACAATATTAGCATTTCATCAAATAGATATTAGCAACCATATTGGCACCATATATGAACAATATTAGCACTATGTGTCAGAAAAGTAGCACTACCATGTTAGAAAATGAAGAACATATAAAATAATACTAAACTCACAAAATATAGAAGTTGAGGAATAAAACTTGATAATATATTATTCTTGATACTTTTTCCCACTCTTACAAATGACTCCAAGACTTGGAGTATTTATACATGAATGACAAACACCCTTCATTTTCATGTAAATAAATATGATAAATCAAGACACTCAAACTAATTAACTCTATCTAAATAATTAGAACCAACCAAGAGACTATACCCAATTAGAATATGGACCAACAAAAAATATTAAAAGAAACAACTCTTCAAATCCATGCAATGAATCTTGTTTATTATTTTCAACACCCTCTCTTAAACTAAATTCATGACTCCAAGTGAAAAACGCAATTTATTGAAAACGTCGAATTTCAAAGCTTTCGTGAAGATATCCGCAACTTGGTCTTGTGACTTCACGTATTCAAGTCTCATTTCATCCTTTGATACGTACTCACGAATAAAATGATACCTCGTATCAATATGCTTACTTCTATCATGAAACACCGGATTTTTCGCCAACGCAATAGCCGATTTATTATCAACATAAATCTCCGTAGGATTCTCTTGTGACAAATTTAAATTCTTCAACAACCTTCTCAACCAAATAGCATGGCAAACACATGAAGTCGCCGCAACATACTCTGCCTCACACGTAGAAAGTGTCACTATAGGTTGTTTCTTCGAATTTCAAGTAAATGCGGAATTTCCCATAAAGAAAACAAATCCGGTCGTACTTTTACGACTATCAACATCACCGGCCCAATCACTATCGCAATACCCAACAAGCTCAAAATTGTGAGATGAATCATAAAATATTCCATGAGCAATCGTACCTTTAATATAACGAAGTATTCTCTTGGCCACCTTCAAATGTGACGTAGTAGGAGCTTCCATGTGTCGACTCACAAGTCCAACACCAAAAAGAATATCCGGTCTCGTACACGTTAAGTACCTCAAACTTCCAACAAGACTCTTAAAAAATATTGGATTAATTTTCTCACCATCATCATGTGAAGATAACTTAACTCCACATTCCACGGGGGTGCTCACCGGCTTGCAATTTTCCATCTCAAATTTTTTGAGAATTTCTTTCGCATAAGTTTCTTGAGAAATGAATATTCTATCATCTCTTTACTTCACCTCAATGCCAAGATAATAAGACAATAACCCAATGTCCGCCATGTCAAACTCCTTCGCCATGACTCTCTTAAAATCATCGAACATCTTTGGATTATTTTCTGTAAAAATTAAATCATCCACATACAAACAAACAAGCAACATATCACCATTTTTATTCTTTTTTACATAAAGTGATGTTCATGTGGACATTTGATAAAATTATTTTCTTGGAAATATTTATCAATGCGACTATTCCAAGCACGAGGGGCTTGCTTCAATACATAGAGAGCTTTCTTCAACTTTAACATTTTATTTTCATGTCCTTCAACAACATAACCCGGTGGTTGATCGACATAAACTTCCTCCTCCAAAAATTCATTCAAGAAAGCGAATTTTACATTCATTTGATGGATTTTCCAGTTATTTTGAGCCGCAATCGAAATAATCAACCGAATAGTTTCAAGACGGGCTACGGGAGCAAAAACCTCATCGTAGTCAATCCCCGCCTTTTGCTTGTAGCCTTTCACTACCAATCTCGCCTTGTACTTCTCAACTTCACCTTTCACATTTCTTTTTATTTTATACACCCACTTCACTCCAATGGAGCTTTTGCCATGAGGAAGTGATGAAACTTCCCACGTATCATTTTTCTCGATCGCCTTAATTTCTTCATTCATGTCAAAACGCCATTTTTCATCACGAGCGGCATCATCATACTCAACAGGCTCAATTCTAGCAAATAAGCAAAATCGAGTGAATTGACTCAAATTTGTTACCTCATCGGTACTATCGTACAAGTCGCGCAAGCTTCTAAATTTTTGAGGACCTTCACTCGAATTTGGGTCATCAACACGAGCATCTTGTGGTGGTGGCGTCGGTGGTGGTGTGTTTGGCTGCTCCAGAACTTCTTCATCGTCATCAAAAAATGGACTATTTTGATCATTTTTCTTTTGATCTATTCCATTCCCACACGCCTTTTTCATCAAACTCAACGTCTCGACTTATCAAGATTTTACCATTGTTCGGATTGAACAACTTGTAGCCTTTCGAACTTGGATCATAACCGATGAAAATATATTTTGCGCTTTTATCATCAAGCTTCGTTCTCTTTTGATACGGAACATGCATGTAGGCAATGCTTTCAAAAACTCGCAAATGTGAAATAGTTGGCTTGTAACCACTCCAAGCTTCTTGAGGAGTTTTTCCATGTACACTTTTCGTATGACTTCGGTTCATCAAGTAAACCGCACAAGTAACGGCTTCCGCCCAATACTCCTTTGGTATATTTTTGCTTTTCAACATGCTCCTCACCATATTAAGGATGGTCCGGTTCTTCCGCTCGGCTACACCATTTTGTTGTGGTGAATATGGAGTCGTCATGGGACGATGAATGCCATTTTTCTCACAAAATGACTTGAATTCATTTGATGTAAATTCGCCACCTCTATCGGAATGAAGAGCTTTGATTTGAAAGCCACTTTGTTTCTCCACCATCGCCTTGAATTTTTTAAAGGTTTGAACACCTCCGATTTCTCCTTCAAAAAATACACCCATATTTTTCGAGAATAATCATCAATAAATAACAAAAAATAATTACTCTTGCCAAGTGAATGRGGTTTGATCGGTCCACACACATCCGAGTGTATCAACTCCAAGGGATRTTGTKCTCTTGACAAAGACTCCTTTGGAAAACTCTTTCTCGCTTGTTTTCCATAAATGCATCCTTCACAAAGTTGGTCGGGATGATTTATGAAAGGTAATCCTTTCACCATTCTTTCTTTGCTCATCATTTTGAGGCCATCAAAATTCAAGTGTCCAAGCCTCAAATGCCATATCCACGACTCATCTTTGAAACAAGATTTCAAACACATTGGAACGTCATTTTGAATATTTAATAAAAATATTCTATTTCTCGTCATGAGAACTTTGGCCAACAAACGACCATTTTCATCTTTCATCGTCAAACTTTTATTTTTCAAATGAATGTCATAATTTTTCTCCAAGAGTTGTCCCAAACTCAAAATATTACTCTTCATGGCTGGAACGTAAAAGACATTCGAAATGAATTGATGACTACCATCTTTTGAAAGAATTAAAATCGTACCTTTCCCTTTGACTTGAACTTTGGAAGAATCTACAAAAGTTATGTCACCATCGATTGATTCGTCAAGTTCCATGAAAAGATCTATTTTTCCACAAATATGGCTACTTGCACCAGAATCAAGATACCATTGGTTCCCCTTCTCGTCTTAATTATTTTTGCATGCAAGAAGCAAAGTGGGGTCCACTTCTTCTTTCTCGTTGGTCTCCATAAAATTGCTTTTCTCTTCGACATCGTTCTTACACTCCCACGCATAATGACCAAAGMGATGACAATTATAACACTCAATATTAGACTTGTCATACCGTTGTTSATTTGATCGGTATCCTCCACCTCTCGAACTTCTTCCTCGTCCAYGGCCTCTTCCTCGATTCTGGACTACATTGTTATTATTGTAGCTAGATGTATAACTATTTTCGCCAAATGACGAATAGTTATTATGACTGTGTCCGCCTCTTCCACGACCTCGAAATTGCCCTTGGCCACGACCACCTCCGCGACCTCTTCGAGAAGTGCCTTGACTTGTCTCATTCTCTTTCAATGATAACTTTGCTTTTAAAGCATGTTCCACCGATTCTTGATTTGACTTCTTTAATCTTTCTTCATGGGCTTGTAATGAACCAGCAAGTTCATCAACGGTCATGGTGTCYAAATCCTTGGATTCTTCGATGRCAACMACCAYATAATTAAATTTTGGATYTAAGGATCTCAAAATTTTCCCAACGATTCGTTCATCGTTGATATTTTCTCCATATCTCTTCATTTGATTTGAAACCGCCAACACTCTTGAAATATAATCCGAGATCGATTCGGAATCCTTCATATTTAAGGACTCGAATTCACCCCTTAGTGTTTGGAGACGCACTTTCTTCACTTTGTCTGCGCCTTTGAATGATGCTTGAAGAATTTCCCATGCTTGCTTGGAGGTAGTTGCCGCAGCAACTTTCTCAAACATCTTCTCATCCAAACTTTGATGAATGAGTGTGAGCGCCTTTTGATCCTTCTTTTTGGCGTCATTTGATGTTCCTTCTCCTCCCTCGACGGAGTCCCACACTTCATAGGCTCCAAGCAAGGCTTTCATTCTTATGCACCAATTATCATAATTTTCTTTGGTGAGTGATGAAACAACGAATTGTGCTCCTTTCGTCATTTTTTTTAATTTATTTTTTTGCACTCAAACTTCCGTCTCTCAAAACACAAATGGCTCTTGATACCAATTGTTAGAAAATGGAAAACATATAAAATAATACTAAACCCACAAAATATAGAAGTTGAGGAATAAAACTTGATAATATATTATTCTTGATACTTTTTCCCACTCTTACAAATGACTCCAAGACTTGGAGTATTTATACATGAATGACAAACACCCTTCATCTTCATGTAAATAAATATGATAAATTAAGAGACTCAAACTAATTAACTCTATCTAAATAATTAGGACCAACCAAGAGACTATGCCCAATTAGAATATGGACCAACAAAAAATATTAAAAGAAACAACTCTTCAAATCCATGCAATGAATTTTGTTTATTATTTTCAACATACAATTCGTTAAAAAAATAAAAAAAAAATCGAGCACATGCACATAAATTATCCACCACACTAAATCCTCATCGCTGCCATAAAACTTCAAACCCAAAACCACCACAGCATATAATAGCATCTAAAAGCATAATAAACTACATATAATAACATCATCGCATAATAAAAATAGCATCATAGGAACAATGTACAAAAAAAGAAGAAGTTTTTTTTTTCCCGATAAAATCTTATTAGCATACCGCTTATTATATTTCTTAAGCATATCATGCCCATATTATTAGCATAGTGCCAAATAACTAGCATACATTTATATTAGAATACACTTATAATTATAGCACCATTTAATCATTTTCACACTGGCTTTTCAATAATCATGAACCACACTGAGAATCAACTGCTGACAGCATGTGTTAATTAGAAAAATAATCTGCCGACAGCATGTGTTCATGAATGAGAAACAACTTTTTTCATTAGTTGGCCTTGTCATAATGGTTTCAACTCAAAATATTCTTGATTAATCCAGAAATAAAAAATCTAAAGCAACACACAATTACTTTACAAATATCACTGAACCATAACTAAGCAATGCAATAATATATTAAGCACTCAATGGGTTAGCAACATATTTTTGGTATATTAGCAAGATCAAAATATTATGTGGCTTATCAATAAAATTAGATTTACTGTTTCTTAATTCTTCGGTTGCCAAACTCCAAGACGAACTTCGATTGCCTCCGTGCCAAACTCCAACTCAGACAAGCATCGACAATAATCATATAAAAATCCGATCAAAACCACATATAAATAAATAAATGGTTCGTGTTATAGAATAACATCACAAGAACAGCAAATTAGCATCACAAGAACAACATATTAGCATCACAATATCAAACCACATATTAACACCAACTACTATATTATTATATTACTTAGAGAATTAATACACAATACATACAATAACACAATACTCTGAATTAACACCAATACAGTTTCGAAATAATCATTAAACGTCACTGTTATTAGCATCACTGGAATCTTAAGATATTATCCATTAGCATCACTGGAATCATTAACTTGCATTCAAAATAAACAAAAAAGATGCAAATGGCAAAAATCGAAGTATATCCTTTCACCTCTTCCATTTAATATATCTTCTATGACTAAAAGTCTCGTCTTTCACCAAACACCAACAAAATCACACAACCTGAAACTCCTTATTAAATCATGGATATGAATTAATTCACATCAACAACAACAAATTCCCATCTCAAGATTCTCAACAAGATAATCTTCAAACTATCCGGAAAAAAAAAATCCATCTAAAATCATAAAACAAGTAAAATTAAACTACTCTTAAAACAATTATAACAGATAAACCTGGATGCTGAAATCTCCATCGAGGGAGACGTTATGGGAGACTTTGTTGTAAATTGGATTTATTTTAATTAAATGGTACAACGAAAATTCGTGTTAACGAATTGTATAAGCTCGTTCTACGTATCGTGTAAATAATTATAACCTTTTGAATTTCTCAAATTCATTTATTGGTGAGTGAGAAATGATGATTGGAAGTTGAACGGTTGCTTAAGTGCAATTTCGTGTATCCCACATTGAATATTAGTCAATGTGGAAGGGAGTTTATAATTGATTACATTTCTTTAGTGTACATCAAGTGGGCCAAAGAGTGTTGTGGGCTTTATGTAAACAAAGCTCACGCGGACTCTTGGATTTGGGTTCGCCCGTCCGCTTTCGGCGGATCCGAGCCCGAACCTATGTCTTGGGCAATTGGTCCGAATTGGCTGGTCCGATTGTGGTGGTCCGTGTGTGGGGTCCTGGTTTGACCCAGGCTTTATTTTTTGAACCTACACGCACCTGAGAGGTTGAGAAGCTTTTAAACTCACTCCTGACCGTTACGAAAATGGCTTCCTGACCGTTCAGACGTTTCCAAACATATGAATTCAAACATGCAATGTTTTTACACGCTGAACCTGTCCAGGTTCATGCTTTCAGGTGCCAGGTACGTTTTTGAATGTTTTAATGACATTTAACTGGCAGGCTGTTACCTTCCCTGGCAACCCTATAAAAGGGTGAGTATTCCTGCATTTTTCAGATATGAAATTCACCTGAAAAATCCAGAGAGCTCCAACCACTATTCATACACTGTTTTTTCTGCATTTTATTTTTACGTAACTCAGTTCACTTTCGACCAGTTCGTCGGAGCTCTGGTATTTACGGTGTTGTAATATTAGAGACGAAGTCGTTTCATCTTTGGAGATGAATAGGCAAAACCGAAGGGCACTACCGGGGCTATTTCGTCTTGAGGACAGAGTGTTTACTCGACTCGACTTGATATTTATCACTTTCTGTTTTTGTATTTTCCAGTTTTTTGATATTCTTTACATACCCTGTTCGTGCTCGTATTTGTAGTTTCTAACAATCGCAAGACGAAATATTGTAATTTGTAATCTACTGTTTTAATATCCCTAACTGGAAAAATGTCGACCTCCAGCACTCCAATCAGTTTGACAGCTCCAACTGTTACCTCTACCATTTCGACGATGACTACTGCCCCTGCAGTCACGAACACCACGACGATTGGCGCCTCTACGCCAAACACGACCATGAGTCATGCTGACTTCCTCTTCAACCAAAAAACCATCGACACCCTCCTGGAGACACTGTCGAGGCGCATCTCGGCAACCAACCCGAACTCTGGATCATTCCCTTATGGGATGGGGACTTCGGTCCAAACTGTGTCTGCTTCGGCTGTGATTCATCCTTCTGGGATGACGGGAACTACGATTCCAAGTATTTTTTCAGCCACTGCTTCGGCTGCTGGATCATTCCCTTATGGGATGGGGACTTTGGTCCAAAATACGTCAGCTTCGGCTGGAATCCATCATTCTGGGATGTCGGGAACTTCGGTTCCGAACATGTTCGCAACGGCTCCGCCGACGTACTCACATGTTTCAGCTACCCACTCAACGGGTACGATGGGGACTTTTGTTCTAACTATGACCGCTCCGGTGCACTTCTCACAGATCATGCCCACCGCGGAGAAGCCTCCAAAATTCAATGGGGAAGGCTTCAAGAGGTGGCAACAAAAGATGTTGTTCTACCTCACGATGCTTGGCTTCGCTAACTTCGTGAAGGAAGAAGAACCACCTACTCCGGATGAGTCCGAGACCAACTTCAATGTTCGTGCCGCATACGATAACTGGCACAACGACGACTATCTGTGCAAAGGCTTTCTCCTAATTAGCCTAGAAGATAGTTTGAGTAACTTGCACTTGGACGCAAAGACCTCCAAGGATATATGGGAGGCACTTGAGAAGAAATACAGTTCCGACGAGGCTGGAACTAGGAAATTTGTAGTCACGAATTTCATGGACTACAAGATGGTTGATTCTCGCCCGGTTATGGAACAAGTTCAAAAGTTCCAAATGCTGGTGAATGAAGTCCACGCCAAGGGGATGGTTCTTCCGGATGCTTTCACGGCTGCTACCATGATTGATAAGCTTCCACCGAACTGGAATGACTTCAAGACGTACCTCAAGCACAAACGAAAGGCGATGTCTCTCGAAAATGTTATCCGGAAGGTACTAATTGAGTCCGAAGTTCGAGTTCAGTATAAGAACTCGAAACTCGGATGAACCTCGGGTGAACCTACTTGAACGTGGAGACAACTTGAAGAAGAGGCCGCGTCCTGGCAACACTAAACCTAAAGCTCCTTCTTCTAAGAAGTTCGACGGCAAATGCTACAATTGCGGTTATTCTGGACACATGTCTAAGAACTGTCGCAAGCCAAAGCAGAAGAAGGCCAAGCCGAGTGCCCAACTAGCCGAGAGGGAGCTGACTAGTGATGATCTCATTGCGGTCATCACTGAGGAAGCTAACATGGTCGAGAACCGTGGTCAATGGTTCATCGATACTGCTGCAACTAGTGATGATCTCATTGCGGTCATCACTGAGGAAGCTAACATGGTCGAGAACCGTGGTCAATGGTTCATCGATACTGCTGCAACTGCCCATGTGTGTGCAGACCGGAGCTTGTTCTCCAAATACCATCCCTGTGAGGGAAGGAAGTTGAACATGGAAAACCAAGCGTCTTCGCAAGTTCCAAGTGTTGGTTCAGTTGTTCTGAAAATGACCTCTGGAAAGGAGATCACTCTGAATGAGGTGCTGCACGTTCCGGACATCCGGAATAATTTAGTCAATGGTTCAATACTAGTTAGTCGTGGTTTTAAACTTGTATTTAAGGCTAATAAGTTTTTTTTTTGTCAAAGTTTGGAACACCTCTGGGAAAGGGTTACCTTACAGATGGACTGTTCAAACTCAGTGTAATGGCTATACGCCCAAAACCTATCATTAATAAAATTGCTTCTGATTCCTCTTACTTGACTGAGTGCTCTAGTTTATGGCATTGTAGATTAGGCCACGTTAATATAAATGCAATAAAATATTTTTCAAATCTCAATTTACTTAAGGTAAATGAATTTGTTAATAAAAGTAAGTGTGAAATTTGTGTAGAAGCAAAAATGACAAAGTTACCGTTTAAATCGGTAGAAAGGAGCACGACACCTCTAGAATTAATTCACACGGACGTATGTGATTTGAAGTTTGTGCAAACAAGAGGTGGTAAAAAGTATTTCATTACTCTTATTGACGATTGCACAAGGTATTGTTATCTATACCTTGTAAGAGGTAAAGATGAGGCTATTGAAGCTTTTAAGAACTTCAAAAATGAAGCCGAAAATCAACTTAACTGCAAAATCAAATCTATCCGGAGTGATAGAGTAGGGGAATACATAGCTCCGTTTGAGGAGTTGTGCAACGAAAGTGGCATAATTCATCAAACTACAGCTCCGTATGCACCTCAATCGAACGAATTTGTAGAACGCAAGAACCGTACTTTGAAAGAGATGATGAATGCGTTGTTGATTAGTTCTGGGTTACCTCAGAACATGTGGGGGGAAGCTGTTTTAATAGCTAACTATATCCTCAATAAGATTCCACTTAAAGGAAGGGATGAAACTCCCTATGAGTTGTGGAAAGGATGAAAACCTTTTTACAAATACCTCAAAGTGTGGGGGTGTTTAGCGAAGGTAGAAGTGCCTCTACCAAAGCAGGTGACAATCGGACCCAAAATGGTTGATTGTATTTTTATTGGTTATGCACTGAATAGTAGCGCCTATCGATTTATAATTTATAGGTCAGATATTCCGGACATGAATGTCGGAACTACCATTGAGTTAAGGAATGCGATATTCTTTGAAGAAATCTATCCTTGTAAGGATAAAGCTGCGTCCAGTTCAAACACTGGTAATGCTGAAGGAACTACAAGTCACGAACTTGTGGGGGTTGTACCTAAGTCTCGTAAACTACCCGGTTTAGAACTTGAAGCTATAACTCATAGACGGAGCACTCGAGCTAAAGTTGCGAAGGATTTCGGTCCCCACTATGTGATTTCTCTCTTGGATGAAGAACCAAATTCACTGAAAGAAGCTTTCTCACGGACTGATAGTTCATTTTGGAAGGAAGCTGTACAGAGCGAGATCGATTCGATCATGCAGAACCATACATGGATTCTGACTGATTTACCTGAAGGTTGCAAACCTTTAGGGAGTAAATGGATTCTGAAACAAAAGTTTAGAGCTGATGGATCAATCGATAAGTATAAAGCTCATTTGGTTGTGAAAGGATTTCTCCAGAAGGAGGGATATGATATGATTTCTTTGATACATACTCTCCTGTGACGAGAATTACCTCTATCCGGGTGCTTCTAGTGATTGCTGCTTTGCACAATCTTGAGATTCATCAAATGGATGTAAAAACAGATTTTCTAAATGACGATTTAGAAGAGGAAATATATATGGAACAACCTGGAGGTTTTGTAAAACCTGGACAGGAAAGAAAGGTGTGCAAAGTTTTTAAGTCTTTGTATGGCTTGAAACAAGCACCTTTACAATGGCTCTTGAAATTTGACAAAGTGATGATGTCAAATGGCTTCAACATAAACGAGTGCGATAAGTGTGTTTACATTAAGAATACTAATGACAAATTTATTATAGTATGTCTTTATGTAGATGATATGTTAATCATGGGTTGCAACCTACAAGTGATTAACGAGACGAAACTCATGCTAAAAAGGAATTTTGACATGAAGGATTTGAGAGTTGCTGACACTATTCTTGGCATAAGAATCATAAGAACTCCAGATGGAATTGTCTTATCACAATCTCATTACATTGAGAAAGTGATCAAGAAATTCAATGCACATGATAGTCTTTCAGCAAAGACACTGATGGAACTCGATGTTCACTTAAGTAAGAACAGAGGTGACCCTGTTGCTCAGAAGGACTATGCTAGGATCATTGGATGTTTGATGTACATCTCTAATTATACAAGACCTGATCTAGCTTGCTCGGTAAATAAACTGAGTCGATATACAAGCAATCCGAGTAGAGAACACTGAAAAGCGCTTGTGAGAGTTTTGAGATACTTAAAGTATACTCTGAACTTTGGGATACACTATGGTAGATACCCCAGGGTACTTGAAGGATACTGTGATGCAAACTGGATATCCGACACAAAGGACTCACTGTCAACAAGTGGATACGTGTTTGTAATTAGGGGAGGAGTTGTTTCTTGGAGATCCACTAAACAGACATGTATAGCTCGATCCACCATGGAATCTGAGTTTATCGCTTTGGACAAAGCAGGTGAAGAAGCAGAATGGCTTCGTAACTTTTTAGAAAATATTCCATGTTGGGAGAAACTCGTGCCGCCAGTTATGCTTCACTGCGATAGTCAAACTGCTATTGGAAGGGCAAGAAGTGGTTTGTATAACGGCAAGTCTCGACATATCCGTTGGAGACATAACACCGTGAGACATCTGTTATCGAGTGGGATTATCTCTGTTGACTACGTAAGGTCGATAGATAATCTAGAGGATCCATTCACTAAGAACATAGCTCGAGATTAGATGTACAAGTTGCTTGAAGGAATGGGAGTGAAATCCACATCTTAAAGATGATTGTAGTGGAAACCCAACCATGATGAGTGGAGATCCCACAAACTTGGTTCAATTGGAAAACTAAACTATAAAAGTCTGGGTAAGTAAATCTCTACGACCCTATTCCTTAACAGCAAAAGTAGAGTTTATAATCTGTCACGTGGTGAGGATAAATCTCTGATTTTTAATGATTCTTTTGCAGGTCTTTGACTTGAGTATGACAGAATGCTGATTAGAAGAATCACCTATGTAAGCGAGAAGTGAGGGCCGCTTCTACTGTATGCTTATGAATCCAAAAAAATTGTCCGTGGTCAGAAACGGACACAAACGTGAGAACGGAAGAATTCTGAGACCTTAGTGGGTTGGTACTATTGTTTAGTATACACAAAGGGGAATAGTTCAAGAATTATGTTCACTAATCCGTCGGTATGCTCGGTAGTATTAACTAAGGAGGGTTCAAGGCCACAAGCCACCTATCCCTATTCTCTATTGTCTCTTAAGGAATGAGCTATGTATTTGCATTCATGTTTTTCGTTTTTTGGGATTTCTCACTCATGTGGGGGATTGTTGTAAATTGGATTTATTCTAATTAAATGGTACAGTGGAAATTCGTGTTAACGAATTGTATAGGCTCGTTTTATGTGTCGTGTAGATAATTATGGCCTTTTGAATTTCTCAAATCCATTTATTGGTGAGTGAGAAATGATGCTTGGAAGTTGAAAGGTTGCTTAAGTGCAATTTCGTTTATCCCACATTGAATGTTAGTCAATGTGGAAGGGAGTTTAAAATTGATTACATTTCTTTAATGTACATCAAGTGGGCCAAAGAGTGTTGTGGATTTTGTGTAAATAAAGCTCAAGCGGGCTCTTGGACTTGGGTTCGCCCGTCCGCCTTCGGTGAAGCCGATGGCGGAGCCGAGCGGATACGAGCCCGAACCCGACCCGGACCTTGGTCCTAGGACTTGGGTCTTGGGTCTTAGGCAATTGGTTCGAATTGGCTGGTCCGATTGTGGTGGTCCGTGTGTGGGGTCCTGGTTCGACCCATGCTTTCTTTTTTGGACCTACACGCACCTGAGAAGTTGAGAAGCTTTTGAACTCATTCCTGACCGTTACGAAAACGGCTACCTGACCGTTCAGACATTTCCAAACATATGAATTCAAACATGCAATGTTTTTACACGCTGAACCTGTCCAGGTTCATGCTGTCAGGTGCCAGGTACGTCTTTGAATGTTTTAATGACATTTAACTGGCAGGCTGTTACCTCCCCTGGCAACCATATAAAAGGGTGAGTATTCCTGCATTTTTCAGATATGAAATTGACCTGAAAAATCCAGAGAGCTCCAACCACTATTCATACACTGTTTTTCTGCATTTTATTTTTACGAAGGCTCAGTTCACTTTTGACCAATGCGCCAGAGCTCTGGTATTTACGTGTTGTAATACTAGAGACGAAGTCGTTTTATCTTTGGAGACGAATAGCCAAAACCGAAGGTACCGGGGCTATTTCGTCTTGCGGATAGAGTGTTTACTCGACTCGATTTGATATTTATCACTTTCTGTTTTTGTATTTTCCAATTTTGTGATATTCTTTACATACCCTGTTCGTGCTCGTATTTGTAGTTTCTAACAGACTTCAGGGAAATAATCTCCGATGACAGAGGCGAGCATCATCTTCCGTTCCGTCCGATCCAGATCGGACGCCAATGCTGCCAAATCGAACACCGAGAAAAACGGTCCCTGCAGCACCGTGTTCACGCAATGCACCGCGCACAGCTTCGACTATTGTAATTCGTGGTATAACATTCACCCGTTGCTGGCTTCTTCCCGTTCAGTCGTATTCCTATCCATTTAACAACCTTTTTCTCTCTCTCCCTAAAACCCTAATGAACGAATTTAGCAACACCAGTCCTCTCAAATTACCTATCCATGCGTGGGTGCAACGACGAATTTTCTGGGATGCTTTGATTTACACTGCGATGCTTTGATTTGGGGAAGAAGATCAAAAAAATCATCAGATCTTGTTTGCTTTACGAAAAAGGACGAATGATTTCAGGGGGAAATCTTCTGTTGATTTCGTGGGATATCGAGAATTCCAAAGATACCCTCTAAGAGACAAAAAACAAGCGCCTGTGATATCATTATCAAACCATAGTATATTTACAGTAATTAACTAGGGTCGTTAGATCAATATATTTTAAGTTTTAACAACTAAAATTGGTACTCAATTCTCATATATGGGATAATTTCCACAAGATCCCACCCTATATATATATATATATATATATATATATATATATATATATATATATATATATATATATATATATATATGATTGGGTTCAAATAAGAACCCCGTCATTATATGTGAACCTAGGGACTAATCCTGGCCTTAGATCTAATATTCCACAGTGCAATTATATGTCCAGGTTCATTGTGCTTTTTACACAGTACTGTAGTGCTAAAATCAATCCAATTTTTTTAATTTAATTATATATATATATATATATATTTTACATTTTAAAATATGCAATATGTATCTTAAATTGTAGATCTTGAGAATGTGATTAATTTGATATATATTTCATTCAAAACGAATAAAATTTGAAAAAGTTATGGTTTGTTGAAGATTTGAGTTTCATTTCAAATTTTTGAATTTGCAGTTTTTAGACGAAATTTGCGATGCTTTTTGTATACAATCGTAGTGTTTTTTTTCTTAATCAATTGTGCTTTCTAAAGAACAATGTAGTGCTCTTTGTAAACGTTGATATATGTCCAAAATACTATTTTTAATTAATTAATGCATTTTTATATTATTACCATGCTGACATGTCATGATCACAACCATCAAAATTATCAAATCTAATGGTTAAGATGAGTCCCTAGGTTCACATATAATGACGGGTTCTCATTTGAACCCAACCCTATATATATATATATATATATATATATATATATATATATATATATATATATATATATAGAGAGAGAGAGAGAGAGAGAGAGAGAGAGAGAGAGAGAATGGATCCGTAGGTGAGAAATGAGAATGCATCCTGACCAATTATTTTAATACTTTTTTCAGCATTTATCCGGTGGCAGTTTAGTAAATTCATCTAATGGCATTTTGGTAATTACGTGCCTTTTCTCATTTCAGCAACACCCACTCGCGTTTTGTGCACAGAACCTTCTTTTCTCATTTTTTTTTTTGCACAGAACGCTCCATATCCTCCGCGTCTTCAGATTTTTGCATTCCTCATTTCAGAAATTACTCTACACTCACGCGATTTATCTTCATTTTCGTCTTCAAATTATCTGCATTCTCCGAAACCACGAAACCCTCGCCATCTTCCATCTTCTCTCAATTTTTTCAAAATCCCGAAACCCTAGTATGTACAATCGATGGGACAAACTCCGCAAAAATCTCAATCGAAAAAGAAAATTTCTCCCAACAAGAATGCCAGTACGTATTTCCTTTTATTTTGTGTGTGAATTTGATATTTTAGTAGGAATTAATATGTCATATGGGTTTTTGGATTATGTGCATTTGTTGTTCTTGCGTTTTTGAGTATTCTGGATTTTGTTTTATGAATAATATTTTTAGCACTTTAATAGAACTTTGATTTTTCTCAAATTGCTTTTATTTATTGTTATTTAGTTTAATTTTTCTGGAGTAGGCTTTTTGTTAATTGCACAATGCATTAAATACATTTATAATGGCGAAATTTTTAATTTCCTCGTGTGATTTTCGTCATGGAACTCGAATTTGTTCGTAGGGAAGGATAAGAAGAAGGCAGATATTGCTACGAAGGATAAAGCTATAGTTTTTATGGCTTCTGATCCTCAGGATTCACCAAACATGAATTTTTGAAAAAAATAATTTTTCCAAAAGTCCATTTTAAGGAAGTGTTAATTTATGGCTTTTGAGTTTCATTTCCTACACTTTATTAAATGGACTTTTAAAATTATTTTTACCAAACACTTCACATTTTTTACAAGCACTTTTTCAAATTGCACTTTTTTAAAATTCATTTCATAGATAGACTTTTATGCTAAAAATGTTCCCAAACGAGTCCTTAATATTTCTTTTGAAAGAAACACTTCTAACTTTGAATTTTTTATTTTTAGCTTTGAGATTCCAATTCCAATTAAATCACTTCTTTAAACTCCAAACAACAATTCAAGAACCACCATATTATTATTAGATAAACTACTAACCTAGCATTATCAATTCACAAGAATTTCCGGTATACGCACCAACATATCATTGCGAATCAGACTCCTCATCAGCCCCATCCCCAACCTTCAACGAATCCAATGAATCACCCGTCAGCTGGCGGCGAAACTGCTGCACCACCAGCACCGACGCCCCAAACTCCGGCGAAATCAACAAGTTCCCCACGGGCCCCAGCTCCGGACACTCCCCTTTCTTCTTAAACGCCACCACCAGTTGACTTTCCGGCATTCTCCCGACCAGAACCAAATTACTCCTCCCGTACGCCCGCATCGCCCCAACCGCCTCGTCAGCATCGCTCACAACCCGTTCCTCAAACCCGATGGACCCTTCCTTCAATATCTTCCTCTTAAACTCTGCAATAAACACCTCATCGTTCAAAATATCTTCCGAACCGTCCACATCGACCCGCACCGTCCCCCCAACCACCTTCGGGTCCACCACGAAACGAACCACCTTCAAATTAATCCCCGGGTGCTCGGCCATGATCGCCCCGTACGAAACCGCCTCCCGATCGTCGGGCCCACCGAAGAAGAATGTTGTCACGGTATAATCAACATTGCTCGCGGATACATGGGACGTCCCGCCGAGGCCCCGGTCGACCAAGATCCCGACCGAGCACGGCGCTTGCTCAAGAACCCTCCGGTTCACGTGCCTCAGCTCGGCCCGCGTGGTCTCTAAATGCCCGTCGAGCCTCTGGTGCTTATGGAATGGTAAGATTATCATGGCCACCTTCTTTCTAGAAGCACTGTTGCAGATATCCTCGTGCATGCTGGACATTGACGAGATGGCGATTGTGGGCCGGACCGAGACCTGGCTAAGATGCTGGAAAGCCTCAAAGGCGACGATGACTTGGTTCGGGTCGGAATTGCAGGCCTTGTTCCAGAACGGCATCCCGTTTTTCCTCGCCTTGTGGACCATTAGAATCGCGGAGGATCTTTCGGACAGCTCCGTGAGGTGCATTGCGTAGACAAGAAGGCCTTCTTGCTTTCCGGTCCCACGCGAGGCCTCGATGAGATTAATCAGACTGGGGATGTTTCTTGTGCTGTGGAAACAGGCTAACATTCTGAGCTGAGTCTCGGTTTCTTTTCGCTGAATGGTCCGGTGCTTGTAGTCTGATCTGGCCATCCGGGCCGGCTTGTATATGGTCATCACTATGGGCGTCGTTATAAACGTCGTGAATAAAGCCATCAATACCATGATCGCAAAAGTTTGATCATTCAAAACCTACAAAAATAAAAAATTCACAAGATAAATAAATAATTATTATTATTAAAGAAAATAAAATCAAAGAAGGATAGTAATTTACCCCTCGGTCTTTTCCGATGTTAAGAACAATAAGCTCAACTAGACCTTTTGTGTTCATAAGGAAACCAAGAGTAACCGCCTCTTTAAAAGGGATTTTACACAAAAGCGAAATCACAAGGGTACCGACGATTTTCCCAAAACACGCCGTCAATATAACCAACACGAGCAAACCCCACGACTGAGCCCCTTGAATAGTGGCCACGTTCGTCTTCAGCCCGCTCGACACAAAGTACAAAGGAAGAAACAGGCTCGACACGAGATCCTCGACTTTCTCCACGAGTGCACCGGCAAACGGGCCCTCCTTCGGAACAAGAATACCAAGCACAAACGCCCCAAAGAGCGCATGAATCCCAATCATGTCGGTAACAAACCCGGCAGCCAAAACGGCAGCCAACGTGGCGCATATGTAGAGCTCGTCGACCGGCTCGCCCTGTGGGCACCGTCTCGCCATCCACTTAAAAACAGGAGGGGCCACGAACGCGCACGCGACCACGAAACCGACCCCACACAAGAAAACCCAGACCGAAACAATGGGGGAACGGCCAGTGCCCGATAGGGCGATCGCGAGCGCGAGTAATACCCAGGCGGCGACGTCGTTGACTGCAGCTGCTGACATGGCGAGGCGGCCAACGTCGGTGGTTAAAAGCCTGAGCTCGGCGAGAATACGGGCCAGGACTGGGAACGCGGTGATGGAGAGGGCCACGCCCATGAAGACGAGAAACGGGCCCTGGCTCACGTCTTTGGAAACGGTTGCTCTGAGAATGAACGACGTCCCGATTCCTAAGGCGAAGGGGAGCGTGATTCCTGCGAGGGCGATGCTTAGTACTTTTTTCCCTGTACGTCGAAGGGACTTTGGGTCGAGCTCGAGCCCGACGAAGAAGAGAAAGAAGAGGAGACCGAGGTTTGCTAGGGTGTCCAAGACTGTGAGGCTCTTGGGTGGGAAAATGGTCTGAAGATATTTCTTGTTGCGACCAAAAGCTGACGGGCCGAGTAGAATTCCACCCTGTATAATGCATAAATCAGAAGTAAAATTTGGCATTTGAAAAACACTCACACTTCTTTTCCTTTTTTTCCCCCCAACCAAAATCTAACAAAATTAAAAAAAAAAAAATCACAGTGTACACTGCAGCTGCAGGAGTATATGATGATTCTACTAAAGAGACATAGGCAGCAACAACAACAAAAAAACACTCACAACAATCTCAGCAATTACGCGTGGTTGCCTAAGTGGCCGTAGAAGATAGGCGAGCACACGGGTCAACAGAACGACGAGGCATATCTGTATAATCAACAAAGGAAGGGCGAAATGGAGAGGATCGTCTCCTTGGAAAACGCCATTAGAGGTTGCTTTCATGGGTGGTGGGCATTTAACTGTAGCATTTGAAGCCATTTTGAAGCGAAAACAACGATACTAAATCAACCAGAAACGGCTTATTCTTAGTTCAACGCCTGCATTTTTATCACAGTGACAGAACGTAAGATAACATGAATCGATGCATCGGTTGAAAAACCAGAATTTAAACTAACGTGTGACATAATTTTTTATATGGACGAAAAATTGTGACCTCACAAAGTTTGACAAAAGGTTACAACATATTCAATCGCAACTAGTGGAAGTAAGCATTGACCTTTATTAGCTTTATTCTTCCTCAAAATAAATAACAACCCTCCATATAGTTTAAACAAATTAAAGTAAGAGTGCTTGATTCAAAACCATCAGTTATAAGTATACATGAGTTGGGTTAAAATAAAACCAGGCTATTCAAAAGTGTAGAGCATGAAACAGTACAAAAAGAGACTTTCTCTTTATTTGTTGAAAAAGCAAACAAACAAACAAGTTGGTGCATAGATTATGACTTTAATGCTCCGTGCCAAGAGGGATCACCTAATTTGACTAAATCGTAAATCATAAATAAATAAAACAAATCGGGTCCAAATTCGAGTAACATGATTGGCAGAGTTGACTTTCACAACCACAAATCAAAAATCATACTATATACCAGCTACGTGCACGCGAAACGACGACGAACCATCGTCACTCGGCTCCAAGGACTCAAATGACGGAAATACCCTTGAGCCGTCAAATTCACAGAAGGATGAAAAAAAAGTATACATCCACTCCATAGATTTTCCTATTCTCAGTCATAAAATATCATATCCTTCCAATTGTGTTCTTAATCAGTAATAATCGTTTTTTTGATGTCGTTGTATCTATATACCTTCGTGTGTGTGTGCGCGCGAGCGTGTAAAGGCGGAAATAAAGGTGTACCTGAAGATATTCTTCGAGCGTCCGAAAAGTTTCGTTTAACAGGGGAAGCGCATCTCACAGATCACAATGCTTTTCGTTAAAGGAATTTCGTGACGAACCGTTTGGTGGTGGAGAGAGAGATTATTTTAATCACTTTTTGAGTTTTTAATTTTGTGTGTCCCGGACTGTGCAATTGCTTGAAATCTAGAGTGATTGAGTTTATGAGAGAGGGGTTTGGCAGGAAGTCAAACAGATTTTCCGGATAAATCTTGAATTTGGTAACCGATACCAAAAATGGACAATCACTTGCGTAAAAGCGGACAATCACTTTTTTGTTTAAGTGTGTACAAATGCTAACCTTGCTGCAAATATATATATTTATGATATATTATATTGATAAATATGAATTTCATGAGATAATGAATACTATCCAAGTCAAACTAGGAGACTATTTGTAATTAGGTGTAAGGTCGAGAGTTTCAAAGTATACAAGTATATATATATTTGATTGATCCTATAAAGTCTTTCAATTATTTTACAAGTCAGATTGTTTGTGGAAAAGAAGTAAAAGTACAATACCAAAAATTAAAATGTCCAATTTATAATAAAATGTTGCCAATTCAACTTTTTTTTCTTTCTTTTTTATGATGTTGCCAATTCAACTTGTGATACTTGATTGACGTTTCATTCACATAATAAATGGCAATACTTATATATTCATTTGCTTTTTTCCTTTTTCTCCCTTTAATCATAAATTTGTTATGGTATATTCCTATATTTGTTGACATACTAATGTAACAAATCAGTCATTCCATAGTGCATGTAGTTGTCGGCCAGCCAGGGACGAAACCATGAATTACACCCAAGGCCAAGATTAATATGCAGGGTTCAGGGTGACTGACTTTTTTTTTTTTTTTTTTTTAATTAATAGCATAAAATTCTTGTTTTATATTATAATTGACATGCGAAAAAATAGGATATGATAAATAATTTTATCAAAGATAGTAAATGATAAACCTCTTATTCTTTTTTGTTCTTTGCTAAAAATAAATAGGGCTTTTTAGAAGAGTAAAGGGAATCGCCCTGATTATAATAAAATAAGTAAGTATTATACAGTTATTATATCAATGTGAACTTTCGAAGATTGGAAGTCAGAAAACTACACATCAGTTTGCATTTTCCTTTACCTGAACATGTTTAACTTTTATTTGTCGATCGATTATTGTGTAATCATCTCCGACTAAATATTTTAGAATTTTAAATATTGGAGTCTGTTTAGTCCCTTTCATTTCGAAAGCTATTTCTATTTCTACATTTCTTTCTTCCTCACTTTCCACCCTTTGTTCCGTTTTGGAGATTTCTTTTCGTTTTTTAGTAAAAATAGGTGACCGTATTAGTAGACACAGGTAATAAATAAGAGAATACTAAAATTCGAGTCATAGAATTTCTCAATTCTGATACAAGGTACTTATTAGATCGAATGTACTTATTGGATCTAATAGAATTATTTTGCCGTATCCAGACTAATACCAATCCAAATCATTTCATGAATAAAACGTGATCAATTAACTAACCAACAAAACTACTTGTTATGAATAACATCTTGTTGTTGCATCGAAACATATAAATGTTGACTAATTTGACTAACATTGAACTTGGTAAAATGAAATGGATGAATAATTGAAAAATGAGATATTGAGTAATACACGTTGAATGTTGAAATTACTCATTGAATTTCTGGTAGGTAGCTCTTCTTGTTTGTAAAAAAAAAAAAAAAGTAAGTGGAACGAGTTTATCTAATGTCGTTTTCTTTTTTTCCGAAACCCGAAATAAAGGATTCTTTTGAAACGCGAAAACAAAGCCCATTTTGGGGTCGGCTTTATGATAATGGAACGCAACCAGCAAAAAGCATTTATCGCTGCAAAAACCCGTTTTCCTTTATTGATTTTTATATATTTCAAATTTAATT
>BMAC01000130.1:267020-284769 GCA_014905375.1 Phtheirospermum japonicum
TTCATTTCGAAAGCTATTTCTATTTCTACATTTCTTTCTTCCTCACTTTCCACCCTTTGTTCCGTTTTGGAGATTTCTTTTCGTTTTTTAGTAAAAATAGGTGACCGTATTAGTAGACACAGGTAATAAATAAGAGAATACTAAAATTCGAGTCATAGAATTTCTCAATTCTGATACAAGGTACTTATTAGATCGAATGTACTTATTGGATCTAATAGAATTATTTTGCCGTATCCAGACTAATACCAATCCAAATCATTTCATGAATAAAACGTGATCAATTAACTAACCAACAAAACTACTTGTTATGAATAACATCTTGTTGTTGCATCGAAACATATAAATGTTGACTAATTTGACTAACATTGAACTTGGTAAAATGAAATGGATGAATAATTGAAAAATGAGATATTGAGTAATACACGTTGAATGTTGAAATTACTCATTGAATTTCTGGTAGTCAGCTCTTCTTGTTTGTAAAAAAAAAAAAAAAGTAAGTGGAACGAGTTTATCTAATGTCGTTTTCTTTTTTTCCGAAACCCGAAATAAAGGATTCTTTTGAAACGCGAAAACAAAGCCCATTTTGGGGTCGCGCTTTATGATAATGGAACGCAACCAGCAAAAAGCATTTATCGCTGCAAAAACCCGTTTTCCTTTAATGATTTTTATATATTTCAAATTTAATTTAAATATTTTGTTTTGATTGTATATTTTAAATAGTTATAAATATCTATATATGAACAATATATTCATCTCGATTCAGAAGAAAATGGATCATTTTAGATTTTGGAATATTTAACATGATTAGTTGCTTAAATTGTGAAGTTCATGCCTTTTCATAAAAAACTTTGATCTTCAGTTTTGTAAATTTTTTTAATCTGCAATATTATTTGACTCCACAATAAAGTAATAATTGATATTTGTCATTTGTTTATAGTAAATATATCAATTGAAACTATTGTCGACTTGAAATCTCCCATCTCTTTAGAGTTCTCTCGATTCCAATCTCTAGTTATTTGATTTGATTATTAATTTAGTTATTGGTTTTATTTCAATTAGTTTAATTAATGACCCTTTTTATTGAGTTTCTAAACAAGTTAAGATTTTTATAGTTGTAGTACTTAGTAGGATAATTACTTAATTCTTTGGGAGATGACCTTGCAAGGTTACTATCCACCGAAAAATCGTGCACTTGCGAGTTCAAATATTATGCGTACAGTTTCCGCAGAAAAGTATATTAATTTATTTATGTTTAATGTAAACGATAAGTCTTATAATAATAATAATTGGAATTGAGTTGATTAATATTGCTGCAATAAAAATTGCATGTGTATAAGTAAAGTTTGAAATTAAGATTTTTCGAATTTTTTTAATTTATTTTGTAGCCTAAAACACTCTATTGAAGTATGACATTCGATTAATCATACTCTTACGGCCCGCATAAAAATTGCATGTGTATAAGTAAAGTTTGAAATTAAGATTTTTCGAATTTTTTAATTTATTTTGTAGCCTAAAACTCTCTATTGAAGTATGACATTCGATTAATCATACTCTTACGGCCTGTTTGGCCTAAAACTCAGAAATTCGGATTCGAATTCAGAATACTGAATATTCGTTTGTTCTAAAATTTAAAAATCAAATACTCAAACAATAATATTTTACGATTACTTAATTAAATATTACTAAATATTTTTGTAATATTCTTGAACAAAGAAAAGGATTTTTGGAGTAATTAAATATCTTACGACTACATAATTAAATATTCGTTTGCCGCAAGACTTAAAGCCACGATCTTAATCACGGAGATTTTTGGAGTTGCGTGACCAACAAAAAAGATCATCATATCGAGACGACAAGTATTTTAGTATCAAGTGTTGATACTAATGTTTTTCACATATTACTTTATATTTTTGTATTGATCTTGAAAAACGAAAAGTAATATAGTTATCGGGCTTGTATACCCAAGTTCGTAAGTACTTTTACTTATGAACGATATTTAAATTAATGTGTTCAAGTTATTTTTAATATTTATTTCGCTGCATATTTTAATAACTCTGTTTGATGTTAGTTTCGATGTTGTTAACATCGTTCTTAACATCTGTTTTCTAAAACTATTGTTTGTTACTCTAAAACTGTTGGATGTTAGTTTCGATGATTGTAACATCGAAAACAATATCATTTACTGATACTTATTTTAAAACCATAGGTCCTACAAATTCACAATTCGTATCAAAGCGTGTTACTTGACATACTAAGTTTACTGATCCTTATTTTGTAGGACGCTATGGATACTCTGAGGAAGAAGAGCTTGGTTGCTACAGAGTACATTGAAGATGAAGATGAGGTTGATTAATCTCTTAACGAGTATGAGAAACTGCGCATTGAGTATGAATAGTTATTTGCTAGTTGGGGAAGACAAGTACTCAAAATCAAGGATCTTATGATCAATGTGGACAAACTGACTACGGAAAAGGATGATCAACTGAATATTATTGTCCGTCTGGAGTCGTCACTCACCAAGAAGGATGCTGAGCTTAGAACGAGTGAATGCGGAATTGAAGAAGGTTCAAGAAAATCTCACAAACCTCAAAAATGGCAAGGCCAAGTTGGATGAAATTCTGGAATCGAGTATCCCGGATTGTTCAAAACACGGGATTGGATACAAACCTGTTCAAAAGCCAGATTCTAGTCAAAAGGTGAAGTCGACCAAACGCCACAAAAGAAGAAGAAGACAATATGTGTGCCATCAATGTGGTGAACTTGAGCACACTCGACCATACAGTTGGAAGCTTATTGGGAAACAAATTCAATTTAAAAGGTTGAAACTGTATTTCCGTGACAGTTTCCGTGTTTCTAACACCAAAAGTGACACCAGAGTTAAGCAGGTCTGGGTCAAGAAGAACGAAATCAAATGCAACATGATCTATTCCTCTCTGAAATCTCACATTCCTGGAGCCTGATATTTCCATAGTGGATGTTCTAAACACATGACAGGCTCAGAATATCTTCTCTCGAATCTTTAAAAATCGCCTTCTCGAGAAATTTTGACGTAGTCATTAACTTGGGTTAAGGGGTAAGTTTCCATTGACTTCACCTAGGGCAATGTTGGTTTATAATGTTGTTAGTAATAAAAAGCAACATTGGATAAAAACACTGAAATCATAATGTGTTCTGTTTAATCTTTTAAGTCATGATTTTTAGGCATCTCGTAAGACATTCATACTTTGTGAAGATGCCATCTTGCTGTGCGTGTTGTTTCTTGTATTTTTGTCTTGCTTGAAATCTCTTAATTTTGTTTTGAATTGAGCTAACCAAGTATTTCAGTGGAGTTATAATCGGACGGTTGGACAGGTAATAATGAGATGAATTTGGTGAGTGAAAATTAACATTGCACAAGATAGGTTCAACTGTGCTGATGGTTCATTAAAAATCAGCTTTGTATTTCGGTCAATTCTGTAGTTCGAATTGTGCAATTTTATTTTATTTTTAAAAATAAGGGGGAAGATAATGGGCGTGTTAATGAGATCATGTGTCCTACTTTGAGGGGGAGTGGTGCTCTTATATAAAGAAATTAAAAATCGTGTTTCAACTCATAGTGTTTTGTCCAGAAAGACAAAAGGGGGAGATTGTTGAGGAATTTATTCTTGGCAATAATTCCTATTTTGTTATTTGCCTTTCTTGGGTACAAAATAAGTTAGAAAATTAGATTTAGGACAATATTATGTTTCCTAGTTTATGCACAAGACTTTAATTATTCCTAGATTGTGTTTAGGATTTGTTTTTAGGATTTTACCAAGTTTAGAATTTTAGGTTGTCTATTTAAGACACAAGAACTCCTAATACTTGGACATACTTTGACGCATGGAATCCTTGAGAGTAGGACGCACGACGCAAGACGCAGAGAAGAAGAACACGAAGAAGTGATATCTACTTGGAGCCAACGTTCGGATTAAATAAGATCTTTGAAGTTGCGTGACCGACGAAGAAGATCTTGCCAATCCGACAACAATTTTTTAGTATCAAGTTTCTTGATATTTAGTTTTCATATATTACTTTATATTTTGTATTGAACTTAAAAAGAAAGTAATATAGTTTTCGGGTTTGTACACCCAAGTTCACAAGTACTTTTACTTGTGAACTGAATTTGTTTAATTGTGTTCTCATATTTTAATTTCCGCTGCATAAATTTAATTTACTCTGGTCGATGTTGGTAACATTGATTAACAACATCGTGAATATGAGAATTATTCTTATATCCATAAACCTTCTAATTTTACAATTGGCATCTAGAGCGGGTTACTTAACCTTTTAAGTATTGATCCTTATTTTTTTTAGGTGCTATGGATGCTCAAGGCAACCCGGGGCCTTTAGTCCTTAATGGTGAGAATTACTCTCTCTGCAAACAGAGAATGAGGTGGCACTTGAAGAGCATGGATGAACGGGTTTGGAAGACCGTCCTTGTTGGATGGGAAAAGCCACGTGTCACGGATGGCGAGGGCGATGCCGTTCCCAAGAGAGAGGAAGATTGGACTGCTGACGAAGCAGCTGCTGCAAATTGGAACTCTAAATGCATCAAGGCCTTGTGTGGCTATGTAGATGCAAGCTACTATCGAATCATCAAGAACTGCGAGTCTGCAAAGGATGCATGGGACGCACTCCAAAGGGTGTGTGAAGGGACAACAAGCGTGAAAAAATCCAGACTAAGAATGCTCTTGTCCACATTCGAGGCTATGAGAAGGAATGAGAAAGAATCGATCATGGACTACTCTGTGAGATTGTCGGAAATAACAGAGGAGTGCAGAGAGCTGGGTGAGCCCATAACTAATTCCCGTCTTGTAGGAAAATTGCTAAGATCCATTACGAAGAATTATAGCATGAAGGTGGTGGTAATAGAAGAATCCAAGGATGTTGATAACATCGATTTCAACACCTTAGTTGGAAACCTCAAGCAATACGAGATGTAACACGTCACCTCTAGCTCGAAAGAGAAGAATGTTGCTTATTCTTCTGATTCAATTACAGTAGGTGATGAAGATGACGAGGAATTCGATTTTAATGGGATTATTAAAAGGATGGAGTCGACTACTCTCGAAGAAGATGAACTGGCCCTTGTAACTCAACGCTTCAACAAATTCTTAAAGAAAAAGAACAATTCTGGAAACTCAAATACAAGGAACAGGATACAGACATCCACTCCAAAGTTTACTGGACGTACTCTTCTACAATCTCAGTCCACAAATTCAATTTCCAATGTGTCAAGTTCTACAAAACCACTCAACGAGATACACCACGAATGCAAAGGTTGGGGACATTTCAAGAACGAGTGTCCCAACACTCTTAGAAAGAAAAGCATGGTCGCTACGGATTTCACCGAAGATGTTAATRAYTCTGAGTCAACTGATTCYGTTCCARMTTTATTTTCYCATGTTRTGTGGGACGACGATRTTMATGTTGGTTTGCTTGCAGATAACATCGTGTGCCTGAATGCCGAGACCACTGAGTATTATGAGGAATACGAGCAGCTGAGTGATGACCACAAGAAATTGTTTGTCAGTTGGAGTAAACAGGTACTCAAAGCAAAAGATCTCGCAAAAGAAGTAGAGAAGCTTACCAAGGAAAAGGAGGAACAGCTTGAAATTATTGTCCGGTGGAAACATCTCTCACCAAGAAGGATGCCGAGCTTGAAAAGATTAGGAATGAACTGACCACTGTTCAAGGAACCATTTCAAATCTAAACAAAGGTAAGGCGAAGCTTGATGAAATTTTGCAGGTTAGCTTCCCAGAGTCCTCTAAGCATGGAATAGGTTACAAGCCAAGTCAACCTACGCAAGTGTCGAGTCAAGATCGAAATTCTTCCAAACGTCACAAGAGAAGGAGGAGACATTTCGTGTGTCATCATTGTGGAGAACCAGGGCACATTCAGCCCTTTTGCTAGAAGATCATTGGCGAAAGAAGATATTTTCAGAGAAATGTATCTGTGAAGACCAATGTTGGTAACCGCGCTACCAACATCAATACCAACATCAGATACAAACAAGTGTGGGTAAAAAAAAACAGCGTCAAGTGCAATATGATTCATACCTCCCTGAAGTCTCTTATCCCTGGAGCCTGGTATTTTGATAGTGGATGCTCGAAACATATGACAGGCTCAGAAGAATTGCTTTCCAACATTGTCAGATTCAGAGGTGGAAAGTGAAGTATGGAGGAGGCGCAAATGGACAAATCGTTGGCCAAGGGACTCTTCATGTTCCTGGCGTTGTAACACTGGAAAATGTGCTGCTAGTAGAAGGACTTACCGCAAATTTGATAAGCATAAGTCAATTGTGCGAAGGAGGGTTCAGCGTTAAATTCAACCGTGAAAAGTGTGAAGTGTATGAGGAGAATGGATCGTGTATTCTCACCGGGAAAAGAACTTCAGATAATTGCTACCAAATTCATAGTGATGCTTTTTGCAGGTTGTCCCAATTTAGTGATGCAGAACTATGGCATCAAAAGCTTGGACATGTAAATTACAAGATGATGGACAGGTTAGGCAAGGAAGAAGCTGTGACGGGGCTGCCTAAGCTCAACACCAAGATCATTCCGGTGTGAGAGGCATGCCAAAAAGGGAAACAGGTCAGGGTGCCACATCCAATCCAACAAAGTCTCACTACATCATCTTGCTTTGAATTGCTTCACATGGATCTCATGGGACCACTTGAGGTTGAGAGCCTTGGTGGTAAGAGGTATGTTCTCGTAATTGTTGATGATTTTTCTAGGTTTACTTGGGTAGAATTTCTAAAAGAAAAATCTGAAACGTTTGAGGCTTTCAAAAAACTTGCAAAGAAGATATGTGTAAGGTTTAATGTGAAAATTGGTAGAATTAGAACTGATCATGGAAAGGAATTTGAAAACGCATCTTTTCTGAAGTACTGCACTTCTGAGGGTATTAGTCATGAATTCTCTTCTCCAATTACCCCTCAACAAAATGGCATAGCTGAACGTAAGAATAGAACTCTAGCAGAGATGACTAGAACTATGCTCATTTCTAATGGGATAGCTAAATGATTTTGGGCTGAAGTAATGAACACTGCATGTCATATCACAAATAGGGCTTATTTTAGACCAGGTTCATGTGCAACTCCCTACGAGTTGTTGATTGGGAAGAAACCAAACTTGAGTTATTTTCATATTTTTGGATGTATTTGCTATGTGCTTAACGATAGAAATCATCTTGCTAAACTAGACTCAAAAAGTGATAAGTGCATTTTCATGGGTTATTCCAGAATAGTCATGCATATAGGTTGTTTAACCTTCGAACTCGACGTATGTTTGAGTCAGTAAATGTCAAGTTTGATGATCTAACGAGTAGAGTCAAGCCTGTCGAGGATAATGATCTGGTTTATGATCAAAACCCTCAAAGTAGTGTCACTCCTACTTCAGTTGATGGTGCAGGTATTGAGAACAAAGATGCAGCTGCTGAATTCAAAGATTTGAGTGATGTTGATAACCATGTTGATACTGGGATACCAACATCGGTACCAACATCGAGTCAAGTTGCAAAATCTGATTCTGATTCAGAGGAAGAAGATCCAGCAAATCCCATTGATCTTCATCAGAGGGATATTCCATCCAAAATCCAGAAAAACCACCCCGTGGGCCGAATCATTGGTGATATGGATGAAAGAAGTACAAGACGAAGACAAATAAATTTCAAGGAAATGGTCAGGTATGTATGTTTATCTACTAATTGTTCTAAGATTCGTGAGTCTTTGTACCTTTCTGAAATAGARCCMAAGCGCRTGGARGATGCACTCAAGGATGAGTTCTGGATACGGGCTATGCAAGAGGAGCTGGACCAATTCACCAAGAATGATGTGTGGGATCTTGTTCCACGGCCAGAAAGTGCTCACGTGACGGAGACCAAGTGGATATTCAAGAACAGAACTGATGAAGCAGGCAACATTGTGAGGAATAAAGCTCGACTTGTCGCACAAGGGTATACGCAAATTGAGGGAATTGATTTTGATGAGACATTTGCCCCTGTTGCTCGAATTGAGTCGGTAAGACTTTTGCTTTCTGTTGCTTGTTATATGAAAATTTCGTTGCATCAAATGGACATTAAGAGTGCCTTTTCGAATGAGGTCTTAAGTGAAGAAGTATATGTTGAGCAGCCTAAAGGATTTGTGGATACTCAAAAACCTGATTTTGTTTTAAAATTGAAAAAAGCACTTTATGATTTAAAACAAGCTCCTAGAGCTTGGTATGAAAGGCTAACTCAACATTTGCTTTATTTGAACTTTAGACGAAGGGAAGTTGGTAAAACTTTGTTTCTTCTTAAATCCAACAAGCACATCTTAATTGTCCAAATTTATGTAGACGATATTATTTTTGGATCCACTAACGAGCAGATGGTCAAGGAGTTTGTCACTCGAATGTCTGATACGTTCGAAATGAGCATGGAAGGTAACCTCTCGTACTTCCTTGGTTTACAAATTAAACAGCTTGATGATGGTATTTTTCTTTCCCAAACTAAATATGCTAAGAACTTAGTCAAAAAGTTTGGGTTAGAAGGTGAAACTGTAAAGAAAACGCCGTTGGGCAAAACTGCAAAGTTGACCAGAGACGATGTTGGTAAGGGTGTTAATAACACCATGTACAGGAGTATGATAGCAAGTTTATTGTATTTGACAGCAAGTAGACCAGATATTATGTATAGCGTGTGCTTATGTGCTAGATATCAGTCTAATCCAAAAGAGTCACACTTGAAAGCGGTTAAAAGAATTATTAGGTATATTGCTGGTACAACTGAACTAGGTGTGTGGTATATTAAAGATACTGGTACTGAACTTTTAGGTTTCACTGATTCGGACTGGGCTGGGAATGTAGTAGATAGGAAGAGTACTACTGGAGGATGTTTTTTTCTGGGTAATAATCTAATTTCTTGGTACAGCAAAAAGCAAAATTGTATTTCTCTTTCTACAGCTGAAGCCGAGTACATTGCGGCTGGAAGTGCGTGCACACAATTACTGTGGATGAACCAAATGATTGAAAACTACGGTCTGCACAGTAGTATCTTGACAGTGTTGTGTGACAATTCCAGTGCCATTGACATCACCAAAAATCCAGTCCAGCATTCTCGAATCAAACACATTGACATAAGGTACCACTTTATTCGAGACCTAGTTGAGAGGAAGATTGTTAGCCTTGAACATATTGGAACTGATAATCAGCTGGCTGACATCTTCACTAAGGCATTAGATCACGAGACCTTCTTTCGTTTGAGAAGAGATCTCGGTATGTGCATTGTCTAACCAATGTTGGTTTGTGATGTTGTGACACTACTTATCAACATCAGTCACAACATCTGTATAATTTTGCATGCATTTTTACCTTTCTTTTCATACATTATACTAATGCATTAAGTTTGATTGAAAGTGCAATAAGGTCCTCTGTTGCAATAAAAGTAATGACAAAAAAAGACCAACCTCTTCGAAATTAGGTGATTGTGGGACTTACCCGCAGAAATTGGTTTTCTCTCAGGTTCAAAAATAAGAGGCATTTAACAGCAATTGCTGAAGATCAAAAGATTTAAATCCCTTAAAGGATGAAGAAAATTTGGACTCAAAATGCTCCAATCTTTAAAAATCGCCTTCTTGAGAGATTTTGACGTAGTCATTAACTTGGGTTAAGGGGTAAGTTTTCATTGACTTCACCTAGGGCAATGTTGGTTTATAATGTTGTTAGTAATAAAAAGCAACATTGGATCAAAACACTGAAATCATAATGTGTTCTGTTTTAATCTTTTAAGTCATGATTTTTAGGCATCTCGTAGGACATTCATACTTTGTGAAGATGCCATCTTGCTGTGCGTGTTGTTTCTTGTGTTTTTGTCTTACTTGAAATCTCTTAATTTTGTTTTGAATTGAGCTAACCAAGTATTTCAGTGGAGTTATAATCGGACGGCTGGACAGGTAATAATGAGATGAAATTGGTGAGTGAAAATTAACATTGCACAAGATAGGTTCAACTGTACTGATGGTTCATTAAAAATCAGCTTTGTATTTCGGTCAATTATGTAGTTCGAATTGTGCAATTTTATTTTTTTTTTTTAAATAAAGGGGAAGATAATGGGCGTGTTAATGAGATCATGTGGCCTACTTTGAGGGGGAGTGGTGCTCTTATATAAAGAAATTAAAAATCGTGTTTCAACTCCTAGTGTTTTGTTCAGAAAGGCAAAAGGGGGAGATTGTTGAGGAATTTAATCTTGGCAATAATTCCTGTTTTGTTATTTGCCTTTCTTGGGTACAAAATAAGTTAGGAAATTAGATTTAGGACAATATTATGTTTTCTAGTTTATGCACAAGACTTTAATTATTCCTAAATTGTGTTTAGAATTTGTTTTTAGGATTTTACCAAATTTAGGATTCTAGGTTGTCTATTTAAGACACAAGAACTCCTAATACTTGGACATACTTTGACGTACGGAATTCTTGAGAGTAGGACGCACGACGCAAGACGCAGAGAAGAAGAACACGAAGAAGTGATATCTACTTGAAGCCAACGTTCGTGATAAACAAGATCTTTGAAGTTGCGTGACCGACGAAGAAGATCTTGCCAATCCGGCAACAATTATTTAGTATCAAGTTTCTTGATATTTAGTTTTCATATATTACTTTATATTTTGTATTGAACTTAAAAAGAAAGTAATATAGTTTTCGGGTTTGTACACCCAAGTTCACAAGTACTTTTACTTGTGAACTGAATTTGTTTAATCGTGTTCTCATATTTTAATTTCCACTGCATAAATTTAATTTACTCTGGTCGATGTTGTTAACTGATGTTGGTAACATTGATTAACAACATCGTGAATCTGAGAATTATTCTTATATCCATAAACCTTCTAATTTTACAGTCAGGTCGTCGGTCAAGGAACCCTTCATGCCCCTGGTGTTGTAAAGCTAGAGAATGTTTTGCTGTTTAAAGGTCTAACTGCAAACTTGATAAGCATCAACCAACTATGTGATGGTGGTTTCAATGTCAAGTTTACCCATAGAAAGTGTGAAGTTTATGACAAGGGCAATGCATCTATTCTTACTGGTCAGAGGACTTCTGACAATTGCTATCAAATTAATGGTGATTTGTTTTGCAAGTTGTCTCAAATGAGTGACGTCAAGGTGTGGCATCAAAAGTTCGGGCATGTAGAAGCTGAAGATGCAGGTGGTGACGGTTCTGATGACATGTCACCACACTTAACACCAATTCACAAGAATTTCCAATATATGCACCAACATATCATTGCGAATCAGACTCCTCATCAGCCTCATCCCCAACCTTGAACGAATCCAATGAATCACCTGTCAGCTGGCGGCGAAACTGTTGCACCACCAGCACCGATGCCCCAAACTCCAGCGAACTCAACAAGTTCCCCACGGGCTCCAGCTCCAGACACTCTCCTTTCTTCTTAAACGCCACCACCAGTTGACTTTCCGACCTTCTCCCGGCCAGAATCAAAATACATTAATAAACAATTAAGAGTGTGAATGAAAATACAATACCATAATCATATTAATTAATATCTTATTAATATATGTGAAATAACTATAAGCCTATATATATATGTAAGAGGAGAGAGTACTAGTTATTCAAGAAAATAAGTTCATACTTGTTTCATAATTTCTATATTCATTAACTGCTCGATTCGACCAATTCAACACCAAATATACTGTGATTTACTTAAATAGAGAGTTTTACAGTAACCGTCAAAAACTCGATAAACCTTGACATGCCATCAAAGACTCGCTGACCAGTTTACAGTCGACCCACATTTTAATAAATTTTTGTTTTGTTTTATTTTGTTTCCTTTCCTTTTTTTAACTTTTCAATTTTCTTTCCATTATTTTTTATATTCACCCATTTCCTCACCATTAATATGACATGACCAAGATGTGCATAACGTGTATTGAATTCAAAGTTTACAAGTATATATTTGATTGATCCTATAAAGTTTTTCAAATTATTTTACAAATCAGATTGCTTGTGGAAAAAAAGTAAAAGTACATTACCAAAAATAAAATGTTGCCAATTTATAATAAATTGTTGCCAATTCAACTTTCTTTTTTAATGATGTTGCCAATTCAACTTGTGCTACTTGAAATTGACGTTTCATTCACATAATAAATGGCAATACTTATATATTCGTTTGCTTTTTTCATTTTTATCCTTTAAATCATAAATTTGTCATGGTATATTCCTATATTTGTTGACATACTAATGTAACAAATAAGTTATTCCATAGTGCATGTAGTTGTCGGCCAGCCAGGGACGAAACCATAAATTACACCCAAGGGCAAGATTAATATGCAGGGTTCAGGGTGACTGACTTTTTTTTTTTTAATTAATAGCATAAAATTCTTGTTTTATTATTATAATAATTGACATGCAAAAAATAGCATGTGATAAATAATTTTATCAAAGATAGTTGTTTCACCCCAAAAAAATATGCCTCCGCCTGAAACTTGCGCTTCCTCCGACCTGCAAGCACAAATACGTCAGAAAAGGACCACCGCAGATATTCTGGTGAAAACCTCTCTAATGCTTAAGTCAGAAAGCGTATGGAGTGTTCTTAGTGAGCAAGGAAAGGAATGCATAAGAAAAATAACATACCTCTTCCAGCCATGTGGTTGGGATATTTATAGTTTTCCTCCATGGGGACCCTCTTCAGGACAGGGTTGTCCTAGCTTCCCATCTCTTCTTTACTTATCTTAGATCAGGTCTACCCCAATCCAGATCTACCTAATCATGCCATATCAATAGTAAATGATAAACCTCTTTATTTTTTTTATTCTTTGATAAAATAAATAGTGCATTTTTAGAAGTTTAAAGGGAATTGTCCTGATTATAATAAAATAAGTATTATACAATTATTATATCTAGTTGAACTTTGGAAGATTGGAAGTCAGAAAACTACATATCAGTTTGCATTTTCCCTTTACTTGAACATGAAGTCTAACTTTTATTTGTCGATCAATTATTGTGTAATCATCTCCGGCTGAACATTTTAGAATTTTTCATACGGGGTAAATTGGTATCGATGCATTAATTCTCGCGTTTTTCTTTAACTAGTATTACACCACGGGGGATAATTTTAAGATTTAATTTATCAAATATTTAATATTATTTTAATATTAATAATATAATAAATAAGTGAATACAAATTTAAACAAAAGTATAATAAGATAAAGATTAAAATAATAAATGTAAGAAATTGAATAATTAAACATTATATAGAACATGCTTAGCAAAACTATTATTAATCAGAAATTTATAATTTAGAAATTATGAAATAATTCCTTGTAAACAACATTCGTAATTTTTTTTCTACGTTTATTTTCATCATCGCAAATCAAGATTTTTAAACCTTTTCGATTGGTCACCCTTGATATTGCAACATACAGTTGACCATGACTAAAAACATGTTTTTTCAAAAAAAGTCCAACGTGGGATAGGTATTGGCCTTGACTTTTATTAATTGTCATTGCATACGACAGAATAACCGAAAATTTCTTTCGTTGAAACTTAAACGGCAACCTAGGATCCGATGGTGTTACGATCATTCGTGGGATGAGTACTAATTCACCCGCGTTACTCCTTGGAGAATCGTTGCCTCCAAAACTTGATCACCCAATTTAGTAACTACCAATCTAGTTCCATTGCACAAACCAAGTGATAATTATAATATATTTATTATGTGTTTATTAGCTTTTGGTGAAAACATTGCCTAAAAATTATGAGTATAAGTGATATAATTCAATTATAATATTATAATTTATCAAAACATAAATTGAAGTAATTAATTGTGGTCAAGAAACTTTCTAAAATTTGTGAGTTTAAGTTGTACTCAAAATTTATATACATATTATAATAAATTAAAAATAGAAATAAATATATAAATTAGAGTACTCTTATCAAGAAAAAATAAATTACATAATAAGATAAAAAAAATTAAAGCATTGTTATTCTATTATCAAATATAATTTAATATAAAAAACCATGAAATTTATACAGAGATCATGAAACTATACAAACAAAATCATGAAACTATAAAAAACATGAATGCTACCGTCATAACTTATATTCGACAATTGTCTTTTGCTGCCAATAATTGTAGTCACTTTCCTCATTTATTTAGTATCAATAAAAATGAATTAATTCAATCATTAAGAATGAACATGTTTTAATTTATAAGTTAACAATAATATACTATATCAAATTAAAAAAATATAATGAGATTATTTGTCAATTTGATAATTTTGGATAATGTATCTTGTTTGTCAATTACAAAAATTAAGGAATAATTTCTTTATTAAAACATCAACGGAAGTTGTAAGACTTAAGGTATAATTGGATGAATATTTAAATACTATAGAATTATACTTGTCAATTGATAAGTGTTTTATGGCAACAAAAACATCATTATCATCAACAACAACAACAATAATAATAATGGTGATAATAATAATCCTAACAATTATATAGTTTAACAATAATAGTAAGTTGAGTGTATCTTTTCAGAAATTATTTAAAATTATAATAATATAATAACATACAATTATCCAAGTAAAATAATAAATTACCATTAGAAATATTTGTCATTGGAAATCTCTTAAAATGATATGAAATTTTAGCCACTACCGATAATTGTAAATTATTTGTATCATTGTCCCGAACTCTATAAGACTATCTCCAAGAGACTCCCTATATTGGCTCCTTAGCCAATTTAGGGAGTCAAATTAATGATATTTGCTCCAACAGCCTCCTCGTAGGGACTCCTCAAATTTAGGAGCTCCCTACATTTCTTTTAAACTCCCTAAATGTAGGGAGCCAAACATGGCTCCCTATTATTATTATTATCATTATTTTTTAAATTGGCTCCCTATAAATGTATGACAAAAAGTTTATTAATAGGGAGTATGTTGGAGTAAAATTAGAATAGGGAGTTCCTAAAGTAGGGAGTCTGATAAAGTAAAATGGGATAGAGAATCTGAAATAATAGAGATAATTATTTTAGGGAGTGAAATTTAGGGAGTATGATGAACAGTCTGTTGGAGTTAGTCTAATGGTATATGGAAGTCGATTCAGATACACTGATACTTTTTTCAAAATAAAAGTTTGGGATGTTTTGGAGTTTGATGAACTTTATAAATCGCATATAAAGTACATGTTGTTACATAAGATCATTTGTATAATAACTAAACAATTTGTATACATGTTAATATTAATTTTAGCGAAATAAATACGTAAATAAGAATGAATTAATCAAGAAAAAATAACTTGAATACGTGGATAAACTAAGCATTGTTTATTTTATTATCAAAGATAATTCAATAAAAAAATCATAGAATTTATAACTGGATAGAAAATATTATTATTTAATATTAAAATTTGTAATTATAACTTTTGCTATATTTATTATGTATTTATTAACTTTTGGTAATAATATTTCATAAATTTAATAAGATTAATTGATATAATTAATTATAATATTATAATTTATCAAAACATAAATTGAAGTAATTAATTGTAGTAAAGAAACTTTTTAAAACTTGCGAGTTTAAGTTGTACGCACAATTTATATACATATTAATATAATTAAAAATAGAAATAAATATGCATTTTAGAGAATCCTCATCAAGAAAAAATAAATTGCATATTAAGCTAAAAAAGAAATTGAAGTATTTCTTATTCTATTATCAAATATAATTTAATATAAAAAAATCATGAAATTTATAACGGGATAGAAAATATCATTATTTAATATTAAAATTCGTAATTATAACTTTTGCTATATTTATTATGTATTTATTAACGTTTGGTAATAACATTTCGTAAATTTAATAAGATTAATTGATATAATTAAATTATAATATTATAATTTATCAAAACATAAATTGAAGTAATTAATTGTAGTAAAGAAATTTTTTAAAATTTGCGAGTTTAAGTTGTACGCACAATTTATATACATATTAATATAATTAAAAATAGAAATAAATATGCATTTTAGAGAATCCTCATCAAGAAAAAATGAATTGCATATTAAGCTAAAAAAACATTGAAGCATTTTTTATTCTATTATCAAATATAATTTAATATAAAAAATTATGAAATTCATATAGAGATCATGGAACTATACAAACAAAATCATGAAACTATAAAAAAAATATGAGTACTACCGTCATGACTTATGTTAGACAATTGTCTTTTGCTGCCAAATAATTGTACACTTGGTAATTTTCTTCATTCCTTTAGGATGAACGAATAATGAGTTAATACAATCAGTAAGAATGAAAAATATTTTAATTTATAATATTAATTTAAATAGTTTGAGTGTAGGGAAGTTTTTTTTTTTTTTAATTATCATTGTGTGGAAATCTATAAATATAGAGAGAAAGAGGAGTAATYTCAACTGTTACTAATAAATGAGATATATGATGATATCACCATAAATATATTATGTATACTCCCTCCTTTTCTTAATAAGTGTCGTTTTATAGTTTTTGTTCAAAATTAARAAACATAATATTTGACTAATACATCCTCAATCAACTAATAATATTATCATTTAATTACTATCATTCTTTCCCTTTAGTTATTTTATTACCAGAAACTTGTTTATATTTCTTAAAATAAGCGGGGATAAAACTGGAATAAAGTGGCAAAAACTCTAAAACGACACTTATTTTAAAATGGAGGGAGTATTAATTAATGGCGAAATATGGCAACAGAATGTGATATAATTACTAAGCTATACTTAACCAAGGTATATAAAATATTGGATTATATCAATAAGGATTTTCCATGATACTTACTAAGGTCAAATGTTTCWTTATTTAGGTCTATTTCATTTAAAATTTTATGGTGATGGGGCGGTTCTATGCCAATAATAAAAAGATTTTGGTGATCTTTTTATGGGGTTAGATTGTTTATTTTAAGAGATCCTAAACTTAACAATATAATATATTTTAAGAGTTTCTAAACTTTTTGTCAATCGACGTATATAATATATAATTGTACGTATTTATGTTAACAACTTAACATATTAATATCCTAAACTTAACAACCCTGAAATATTAAAACCAATGATATGATATTATGTATATATGTTAATAGTATATACTATCTGTAAGGATAATAATTATAATATATATATATATATATATATATATATAAAGTTGATTGATATGACATTAAATGGGTATAAATAGTATACAATTAATGGTATAGATGTTAATAGTATATATCTATTAAATTGATTGATACAATTTAGATGCGTTAAGTAATTGCGAGATTGATTGATACATACGTTCCCATATATCTATTAAATTGACTGATACAATTTAAATATGTTAATAGTACACAATTAATAGTATAATGTTAATGGTTAAATTATCTAATATATATATGTTAAGTAATAAAATAAAATTAGAATAATCTTACAACTTAATTTCATGATTGCCAAAAATTACAAAATTATATGTATATATAATAAACAATTTTCATAAATCATCAATCTTACAACTTAAATTGTGACTTATTACTTGATTTGAAATAATTAATTATTAATTTTTGTGGTAATCATCAATCTTACAACTTAATTATTAATTATAACTTAAAATGATTTTAAACAATATATTACAATATATTAATGAACTCTCCCAGCAAGGAAAATACTGAATAATTTTAATTGATAATCCCTATCTTTGTTATAGAT
>BMAC01000130.1:285424-353482 GCA_014905375.1 Phtheirospermum japonicum
GTTTTAAATTTGGTATGTTTGACTATTGAATATTGTTGGAAAGTTAATTTATTTAAAAAAAATAAAAGTTTTCAAGCAAACGTAATTACGGGGATTTATTTTAAATTTGGTATGCTTGACTATTGAATATTATTGGAAAGTTATTTTATTTAAAGAAAAATAAAGGTTTTCAGTAAATGTAATTACGGGGATTTATTTTAAATTTGGTATGCTTGACTACTGAATATTATTGGAAAATTATTTTATTTAAAGAAAAAATAAAGGTTTTAAAGCAAACGTAATTACGGGGATTTATTTTAAATTTTGTATGCTTGACTATTGAATATTATTGGAAAGTCATTTTATTTAAAGAAATATAAAGGTTTTCAAGCAAACGTAATTACGGGAATTTATTTTAAATTTGGTATGCTTGACTATTAAATATTATTGGAAAGTTATGTTATTTAAAGAAAAATAAAGGTTTTCAAGCAAATGTAATTACGGGGATTTGTTTTAAAATTTGTATGATTGATTTTGAATATTGTTGGAAAGTTATTTTATTTAAAGAAAAATAAGAATTTTCAAAAAAATGTAATTACGGGGATTTTTTTTTTAAATTTGTATACTTGACTATTGAATATTGTTGGAAAGTTATTTATTTAAAGAAAAATAAAGATTTTCAAGCAAACATAATTACGGAAATTTGTTTTAAAATTGATATGCTTGACTATTGAATAGTTAGACATTTTAAATAATAATTAATTATAAATATCCGCAAAAGAATCATAAAAGTATTGGTAATATTACAACGAATTAAATTAAAAAAATGATAATAAGCCCAAATAAAATTTTCGATACAAACAGAAAATATAAAATATTGTAAAAACATTCAGAAACTTTTCGATACAAATAGAAAATTGAAATAAAAAATAGAAACAGAAAATTGAAATAGATAGTTGATACTAAATCTGAGATTGTTGAGAGGCCGAGGAAGAAAAATAAATATTTCTCATATGGATCTGAGTTTGACAGTTCGATTCAGAAGTGAATCGCAAATATATTTCTCATACTGTTTGGAGATCTGCAAAAACATTCAGCATTTTTTTGAGACAAACAGAAAATCGAAATAGATAATAGAAATAGAAAATCGAAATAGAAAATAGAAACAGAAAATTAAAATAGATAATTGATACTAAATCTGAGGTTGTGGAGACGCCGAGGAAGAAAATAAATGGGATGGAAAAGAGGTGAGAAAATTCATAGGTTATATATAGGTGAGAAAACTCATGGGCGGAAAAACACACCTATTTTACTCTAATTGTTTCTCTCTCCTGCCAAACTCCCATTCTATATATATATAGATATAGATTATTTTTATATATTTCAAACTCAATTTAAATATCTTGCTTTGATTGCATATTTTAAATAGTCATAAATATTTATATATATGAACAATATATTTATCTCGATTCAGAATAAGATGGATCATATTAGATTTTGAATATTTAGTTGCTTAAATTGTAAAGTTCTGGCCTTTTCATGAAACTTTGATCTTGAGCAGTTACGGGGGTTGGAATTCATAGATATATTGGCGACAACAATTTTGTAAATTTTTTAATCTGCAATATTATTTGACTCCACAATAAGTAATAATTGATATTTGTTATTTGTTTTATAAAATATATCAATTGAAACCATTGTCGACTTGAAATCTCCCATCTCCTTTGTGTTCTCTCGATTCCTATCTCTAGTTATTTGATTTGATTATTAATTTAGTTATTGGTTTTATTTCAATTAGTTTAATTAATGACCCTTTTATTGAGTTTCTAAACAAGTTAAGATTCTTATACTTGTAGTATTTAGTAGGATAATTATTAATTTTTTGGAAGGAGACCTTGCAAAGTTACTATCCACCGAGAAATCGTGCACTTGCGAGTTCGAAAATTATGTGCGAACAGTTTTCGTAGAAAGTATATTAATTTCAAGTTAATAGAGACCATTAAATTAATTTTAGACTTTTTAGATTAAAAAGTTTATGGTTGTAAATGTATAGGGTGGGGGGCATGGTGTCCAAGGCACCATAGAGTTTTTCATTAATTTATTTATATTTAATGTATAATGTTAAGTCTTTGAAATTAAGATTTTTTGGATTTTTAGTTAATTAATGAATGTCACGTGTCCTAAATAAAAAGAATATTATTAATTAAAATATCAATATTAATTTGATATTGTCTACAATACTCTTTTATATGTTTAATTATTTAAATAATTGAAGAAATATTTTTATTTTATTACAAAACACCCAAAAAGTTAATTAATCACAAAATACCGGCCAAATCATAAATATATTATATAAAAAAAAAACTCCTAATTAATCATAAACCCAATTAATTTTAAAACCCCAAATCATACAATCGTAAACCCGCAAAAAATCCTAAACCCCAAATCATAAACTCATTAAACTTAATTAATTTTAAACCTATTTAATCCTAAAACATGAAATCATAAAATTCTAAATTTGAAAAGGGAAAATCATAAGGAGAAGACATAAAAGAGACGAGAGAGACGGTAGGAAATTAGGGTTCTCTTATTAATTAAAGCCAGATTCCAAATGAACAAATTCAACTTGCCTTTGTATAGGGTATCAATTACATGTTTCCATAATACATAAAGATAACAAATACCTAAATTGTTCCTCATCAGTTACTTGTTGACGAAGGCACACTAATTGTATTTTTTCCTTCAACACTCTCCCTTGTACCAAGTTAAAGGGTAAAATGGTGTTTCATTGTTGCCTCGTCAAAACCTTGCCAAGTAATAAAATACAATGGGAAAAATAAAATATGGTCTAAGGAAAAAGAGTAAAACACACATATGTTGAGACTCCCACTAAACTATACACTACTCTCGGATATGTACATCTATCAAGAGAACTTTGGAAATCTCCACTTCCTCAATTTACTTGATTCTTGAGAAAGTGTATAGTTGTTGGTTGTAGAAGAGTTGTGGTGATATTACTCGTATTATCAAATTTTCTTCAGTGATAGAGTTCAAGACTTATCAAATATATGAATGATCATAACATGTAGATACTCACGAACTACTACATGTATGATAATGATCTTTTTACATGGATCGAATGAGTAACCAACATCAACGATAATATTTGGTGTTTCACAGTATGAAGTAAACTCAATATTTTTTATATGGATTACAAGACCATCTGTAGTCCCAGTTATATTTATGAATTGGGAAAAATAAACTCGCGTCAATGGTTTCTTTAAGGTATCAAATTACATTTTGATTCCATTCTAGTGACATTGCGTTTCTTGAGTTAAATCAAGATAACAATTTTGAGAAATTAATATTTGGTCAAGTGTATTAGTAATGCCACAATAATGCGCATATTGTACGTAGGTAGAGAATTTCAACTCCCACCAGTTCTTCGTCATTCCATTGAAGAAATTGATATTTCCTTATATCTTCACTTTGACCAATCATAGTAGTGCTAACATATTGCACTTATCCATATTTAATTACCTGATCATCTATTGGATATATGCAAACTGTAGAATTTAGTATTCCACAAACTCGGTTTTAGTTTAAAGCCTTAACATGACCGAGTTTTCCCATGGTTCATTAAAATTTCAAATAACTAGCGATATCTCTTGTTTCATTAAGAGTAAATATTATGTTCCTTTTATCGACATATACAATTATAATCGCAAGTTTGAAACTTATTTTCTTTATAAATACGCAAGGGCATAGATTATCTTTTCCCAATCAAATATTCACTTAGACGGTTATACCACATCCGTCTGGATCGTTTCAATCCATAAAGTGAGTATTTTAATTTAATTGAAAATGCACTCCATGCCTTAGAGTCACTTGCTTTGGCAATGAAAGGCCAGCAAGCACTTTCGTATATATATATATATATATATATAAAAATCACGATCCCCATAAATATATGATGTAGCCACAGGTATAAGCTGCATTTTCAGTTCTTTGGAATTATAACATCTATTATGGGAGAGTACATATCCCCATAGTCAATTTCAGGGCGTTATGAGAAACTTTGTGCTTCAAGTATAGATCTGCATCTCATGGCTTTATTTTTCTTATTTCGCTTTCTGACAAAACTTTGTATATGTCCTACAGGCTTTATACTTGGTGAGGTTAGCACTACCGGGCCAAACACCTATCTTGTTGTTAGTGAATTTAGTTCTACCTGTATTGATTCTTTAGAATTAGGTCAATTTACTCAATATTGACATTAGTGTGGTTCGATACTATCATCAATGTGTGTGGAAGATCTTTCCATCAACTCATATAAACTCAAACTGTACATTGAGATTTCTTTATTCTCTGGAATCATATTAAACATCGAAGCGTCCTCCAGTAATGATTCATGGACATAAGTATAATCAGGGATAATCTCATGAGAGTCATTATCTCCATTGATGATTAATTGAACTTGTGTCATACGTGCCCTCTTATTCCTTGGGCGAGTATTGATCGAACCAAGTGACCTCCCCCTGTTCCTATTGGGAGTCACGACCTCAACCACACATTCACTAAGTATGGTTGCAATGTCTTAATTTGCGACATTGTGCCCTTTATGGGGACTTTTAACCTTGCAGACACATTTGCAGCTTGTATATATATGATCTCGTCACTTTAGAAATTGAGTCTTCTATACTTTGAAGATCAATTGTTCACTATACTTTTCTTTCACGTTACATTGTGAAATGCGGGGATCATAATGAGATATAGTATGAAACTATTCCTGTCGTTCCATTAGAAAATACTTTTTCTTATCTCCCCCTAATGACGAGAAGACTGTCTCATTAGAGTGAAAAATTACTAATTTATCGAGAAAGAGATCGTCTATCAAAGGTTTCAAATAGCGGATGATTGTTAGAGATTCATATCCAACATAAATACTTAATCGTCTTTAGAACCCATATGAATGCACTGTGGGGGCGCAATAGGCACATATACTACTTAATCAAATATGCGTGGACATGAATTATCAGGCTTGTATCCAGTTACCAACTGGTATGCAAAATATCTGGTTAGTAGGGGTTCATAAACGAATAAGTAAGAGTTGCATGCAATATTGCATAACCCAGTGCAAAGACAAATGAGTGCGCATAAATATTTTCTTATTCACCATCTATATTCTTTGTGATGGTGTCTTCTTTAAGACTTTATTATATATGCACATTAGGGTACAAGATCCACTACATCGATCATTATTAAAATGCAATAGACATCAATTACTTTTGATGTAAACTCTGTAGCATTATGAGTTTGAGTGCTTTATAAGGGTGGTGAGTCCTCAATTACATTAAATGTGCTAGAAGTTTTGCAACTGCAACATTTTTTATGGACAATACGTGATGAAGTATCGACCAAAACTATAAAATACTTGAATGATCCGCATTTAGAATGGTCATGTCCACATGTATCACCAATTATCAATTACAAGAATGAAATATTATACTTTGTATATTTAGAAAATGCAGGTCTCAATCATACAATTTTGCTAATGAACAAGTTTTGAAAAAAATGAGTGATGTATCTTTGAGATATGAATATATGTAGTGCTCCTAGTACTTTAGAATGCACTAGTTGTAGTTGAACAACATTAGTTCGATACTATACTTTGCATCAAATTTCTATCTCATTTTGTGTTCCACTCAAAATGAAAGATGTCCATGTTAATTTCTTATACTATGGACCATCATATCACGACGACCAAAGAATCCATATCAGTCGTGTAAAAACTTGAATGAGCCAGTGTCCAAAAGTTCTTTGTTGGTTATAAGTTATGATTCAATAATCAAAAAGTTGTAAAGTAAAATTACTAGAATTACTCTAAAACGTGCTTTCTTCCACATAGATTAAAAGTATAGTTCCATTCTCATAATGTACTTCTTAATGATAATCATCAACATGAATATCATTAAACATAACAAGGTTCGTTCCGCTCGTGGTCCATAATGAGCTTTTATGACTTTAATCAATGTGCCACTAGGCATCAAGACTTTGTCACATATAAATATCAATGAAGTAAATAATTGTCTATTCCTCGACAAATTCTCACATTTTTCAGATATATTTGAACGAAATACTTTTCATTCTAATATTTTTTATTACTTGCTAGATATGTTACATTATATATAATAGTTTACTCCTGAACCTTGTATGTGAATGTGTGGTAAATAAACTCACGCACATTCAATGATTTAGAATGAAATCCAAATTTTACCAATAAGCCCAGTAAATTAATAATTAATTTAAATTTGGCCACATCACATAAATCTAACTCAAAATAAATTTTAAGACCAAATACAATAGTCTAATATGAATGATTGATTATACTTTCACAAGTTCTTTGTAAAGTAAGAAACAAACAAATTTCATCAATCAAAATAGAGGATATCCATTGACTAAGCAATGTTATTTGAAGAACCTCCATGACTTCTACCATAACCAATAAATATCACAAACTCTTACATATCTTACCTCGTGACTCATTCTTCCCACATAGGTAGGGATTAAAATGTCCATTCCCCTTTACTTTGAGGTTATTTCCACTATTCATATCGATTCTAGTTAGCCTCAAGAAATTTATTATCTGGAGATCTAACATTGGTATTATGAAGAATAATGTCATGTCTCTCAATGACTTATTATTATAATTAATATTATACCAGTGCATCCGTATGTTTGCTCAAGTGAAAAAAAAATAGAGTGAGATCGTGTCTCTCAATACTTATTGTCATTTAAAGTGACTTTGTTTTTCACATATGGTAAGACATGTTTTTAGTCGCAACATATCAAAGTCATTGACCCTTTTAGCAAGCAAACAAATTTCTTTTCACTAAATTCTTAGGCCTGGAAGTACTGTTTCATAAAATTTTCAAAATTCATTTAGAGTACATCCCATAGTTTATTGAGATCTTGAAACTACATATGTTTCCAATATAAGATTTGGGGTCAATATGAATTCTCAAGTTCATTAGAGAATTGACTTTGACTAAGTTTGATGATTCTTTGTCAATTAGGGGTCGGTGGATGAAATTGTTGTGGAATTATAGTTCTTTTAGTTTCCACATCAAACCAATGATGGTAGTACTAAGTTTCTTTTGAGTATCTGTATTTAGATTGAGGTAGTTTAGTCAATTTTTTTAGATAATGAATATGTCATAATCTTTCTTTGATATCGTGTGAATATACTTTATCACAAGACTTATTTATACAATATTGTACCATTCATGAACTTTCATTATCATGAGAATATACAAATGTACAATCAATAATGCATACATTTAAAGTAGTTTATAAAACCAACTTGAAGAGAATTACAAACATACATGAATCTATCAATTCATCGAAATTCATGATCAACATACATGAAATCTATCAATTCATCGAAATTCATGATTAACTAAACATATGGCAAAATTATGGTCAATCTCTCATCTAATCATGTAAATTATTTACGATTTCTAAATAAGAAATCATCTAAAAGCATAAGTAGTAATATATTATGTACTCTATGAATATCATTAAAGTATTACAAAATTTCATATTTGTAAATATTGCACATAACTTCACATGCATATAATCATAGGTAACACATATACATGTACATGCACACTAATACATACCATGCCATATATACATATTGTCAAATATTTATTAGTTGCATTTAATAAATAATATGGTAATTCGAGTTAACTTGGAGTAAAGTCATGATTCCTTCCTAATTTTCTTGTTTTTAGGTTTCGGATTATTCCAAGTTTCAAATCCGATCTCCACCGTATATATTCAAACACTATATGTTTTGAATAATATATCCAAAATTCAGTTTCATCCAACGGTTAGATTGTGCGTAATTGAATTTTTAAAATAAGATGAGCAGACAGTTACGAGAAATAGGATCAGCTCTGTAAACCTGGATATGTTTGGAATTACATATCCAAATATTGTCTTGATCAAACGGTTAGATTGTGAGAAATCTTGTTTTGAAAAACTCTGCACAGAGAATTGCGAAAGCAGAATATGCTTTGTTCGAAAATTTATATATATTTTCTCGTATCTCCGAAAATCCAATCTCCACCGTTTAGAATGTAATTCATATAATTGTCGCTTTGGTTATGCAGGCTTATCCTCGATCACTAGGTTAGAGTTTCGTGCTATAACGTGTAAAAGGAAAAACATAGGGAGAAGACATAAAAGAGACGCGAGGGAGACGGTAGGAAATTAGGGTTCTTTTATTCATCAAAACTCCCTTATCAATTACATGTTTACATGTTTTCATAATATATAAAGATAACAAATACCTAAATTATTTCTAATCAGTTACTTGTTGACGAAGGCACACTAATTGTGTTTTTCCTTCAATAAAGTTATAATTAATGGGTGCGGATATACGCACCCCAAAATATTATAAGTTGACCCCAGAATATTTCAAACAAAAATAATCATAAATGAAAAGACTAAAATAACCTTAACCGAATGTATAATTAAAATTGAAAAAATAAAATTCACATTCGGTTCCTTTCACAAACTGCCATCCTCCCACTTTGCGCCGCTAAGACCCACTCGATTCCTCCACCTCCTCCACTGCCTTCAACCTCGACCCGGACACCCTTCGCCTCTTGTCCAGCAAGCCTGCCGTCACCATCAAAATCTCCATCTTCACAGGCCGCATGGACCGCACATGCGGGGTCACGAGCGGGAAGCTGTTGGGCTCCGTTCCAGTGTGTGTTAACCTGGGTTGCATTCAGTCGAGGGCTTGCGTTTATTAGAACGACTGGGTGAAGCTTACGTTTATCAGGGGAATATTAGGCAGCCAGTTTTCAGCTGTAAGTTCATCACCGACCGGAGTAATAGGTCACGGTGAGTTTTATTATTCCCGTCACGGTGAGTTTTATTATATATATATAATTTCGGGTTCGGGCAGCCCATGTGAGACTCTGCTGCTCGCCGGTTGCCGAGCGATGGAGTGGTTTATTAACCGCTAAATTTTGATGATTATGGCAGGGAAGACTGCCTGTCGAACATGGCAATGAACGTGGCGACGGGCATTCCAGTCTTGAGTTTTGTTACTACTCGTTCATAAAGAAAGATATTTTTTTTCTGTTGATTGGAGTAGTGGAAGATGGCGGCTGGGACAAACTTTGGAGACAGAAGGGTCTCATCTTATTTTTGGGGTTTTTTTTTTGTCTTATTTTTATTATTATATTATTTATTATATTATATGGAGTAAAATGGGGTGTTTGTGGGGTTGATTTAGTAAATATAAATGTATTTTAAATTTTTTTGGGTGTTCTTATCAATTGGGGTGAACTAGTAATATTTTTGGGTGCGTATATCCGCACCCAAACATAATACCCAATTATTTTTCCATATTAATTTTAAGGCGTGAATCAATGACTTCCATATTATCCATGAGCTATGGTGCGATTTGTCTCCATAGGTGGTATAGATTGAATAATGTATGTATGTCTGATTTTTGTAATTTTCCAGATTGATCCTGCCAAAATCTCGCTCAGGTAAAAAAAAAAGGAAAAAAGAGGATCAAGAAATGAGCATAATAAAGAGCAGCTTCTCATTTATGGTGGCACTGCAATCGGAGTGTATTTCCCAGAATTACAACGTGCCCAACCTTCGGAAGCTCGTGCCCAACCTTTGGAAGCTCTTCAATACTGGCCTTTTGATTGCCAACCACATTGAAGAAAACTATCGCAAGCCCAAGAACGCGACGATGATGAATAATAGAGCTCGAGGCTAGCTGTATAGGTCAACGCCCACTGATGCCCACCAAGTGTTTGCAGTATTGCCTTTTAGCTTCTTCCAATATTTTTTTTTTAAATTCCCCTCTTATGATTAGGATTTATTTTTAAGTTTTAGTGTTGTTAGTTGAAATTTAATTTTGGAAAAATTGTTATTTAACTTTGTGGTTATGAATGATTAAGGCTCAATCAATGGAAAACTTGAGAGAATTATTATTTTTGAATTGATATTCTTAATACATATATTGGTAAATTAAGGTTTTGTTTGTCACGAAAATTCAATTTCATCCAAGGTTTGTTTACAATTTGTTTGATTGATTATGTTTATCTGCCTTGTGAGTTATAAGTGGACAGTTTCAACTTTTAAAGAATTGGGTAGATATGTATATCTGCCCTTTGAATCAGACTCACAATATAGTTTCTCAAAATTATATAGGAGCATTTTAAAGTGTTACTCCTTGCCTTAACCTGCTGCTGTTTTTTGATTTATTTCTTTTTCAATATTTTGTTTCTTAAAACTAGCTTCTTTTTCACAGTCTTGTTACATTTTTGTACATCATGCATGTTTTTATCTCCAGGAGTAATGACCAAAAACATGCAGGTGATGAAAGTACATCTGTTGTATGTGAAGAGGACTGAGGAATTTAGAAGAGGAAATGAATTGATTCACAACTGTCCAATTTAGAAGATGAAAAAACATGCAGCCGATTTCAGTTCACCGCGTAATTATCCAACTTCCTTGTTTTCTCAGTCGATTAAAGCTAGATTACTGAAAAGATGCCCAGCCAATCCAGCCCGCCCCAATCAATCCATGAATTCACTGTAAAGGTATCAACTTTTTCTACTTTCTGTAAATAATTTTTTTGCCAAGAATTCACTCTGGACATAGGCTTGTTGATGTTTAATGGAGGCGTAGTTTGCTCATTGATTCATCCTATGCGAGTGTAGTAGATTTATCAATTCCTTTTTTTTTACGTTTCTGAAATTTGTTGGTGGTATTTGTTATTGGATCTTGATTCGGTGAGTGGTGATTATTTTTATTAATTCAATGATATCACTTTTTTGTTCTTGATTGATTTAGCTTTAGCTGAATAAAACATGTGTTTTCTTTTCATTAGGGCATATGCCCAAAATGCTATTTGTTCCAATTTTTGCTGGGTTTTCTTTTTCCTTTTTTTTTTGATTGTGGAAAATGTTATTGCATCCAAAAGTTGTATGTTGCAGGATGCTAAGGGTAATGATGTAAATCTGGGTACCTACAAAGGCAAAGACTTGCTGGTTGTCAATGTTGCGTCACAATGGTATGCATTGGCTTCTCTGATTACTCGGTTTCGTTAAAAAAATTTGAACGATAAGTGAAACTTGATTTTATTGATACTAAGGTGATTAAGAAAATAGTTTTGCCTGAAAAAAGTCGACCTATGTTGACTATGCTCCGCGTAAACTTATTTACGAATGTGTGTGCAAGTGCGTGTAATGATATGACCTTCTATACTTGGATTAAGATGTATTTACACGATAGCATTTTTGGTATTTTGAGCTTTATTTATTTCTATTAATCATCGAGCATGGTTGAATATGGATTAGCATTATTGTTTTATTTCCTCTATTTTTTCATTCTGTGATGTGGTACAGTTAGCATGTTTACCAATTTTGACCCTCTCTCGTGTATATATATATTAAGTGAACACACACTTTGTGTTTATTTGGGGCCATTTTTGCTGGAAATTCAACTTGCTCGTGAATTATGCTTTCATAAAACTTATTTATTCTTCTATTTCCTTTTCTTGAACTAATTTTATCAGTCTTGTTTTATTTCTTGCTGCAGTGGCTTGACCAATTCAAATTACACTGAGTCGACTCAATTATATGAGAAATACGAGGGTCAAGGTTTGATTTTCGGGTTACATCCCTTTTATTTATTTGTTTGTTTACTCCACTTGTCATCTCATTAGTTGTGAGGCTTGACAGAGCTAATTAGCAAATTTATGATCTCCAAATTCAAATTGTATACTTTTAAGATTTATCGACTCAGTTAATTCGCATCTCTGGATGGTTTTTCCTTATCCACAGCATGTTTAACCATCATTTTTTTTAAATCAGGATTGGAGATATTGGCATTTCCTTGCAATCAGTTTGACTCTCAAGAGCCCGGCTCCAACGAAGAAATCCAGGAATTTATCTGCACTCGCTTTAAGGCTGAGTATCCCGTATTTGACAAGGTAAAAATTTATCCGGAAGCTAATTTATAATATTTCTAGCTAACCACCTATCCAGAACAATTAAAACGTCACTATTTTTTATTTTTAGAATAAATTATAAAATGTACCCTTGAGATTTGACCTAATTACATAATATACCCCTGAGGTTTGATTCAGTGCTAAAATTAAAAATTAAGGGGCTAACTGCAATTATTAATTTTTTCTTTTTTTAATTTGGAGAGGGATTTTGATTTTTTAAGGGTGGTAAATGGGTGACAATGAAATCCCAAGTCTATTTTTGGTAGTTTTGAAAGTTCCTTATTTTTTTAGTGAACCCTTCTTTTTGTAGTCCTTTATAGCTGGACTATTAGTTCTTTTTCCTCGTAAAATCATGATTTTGTCTACATTAGGTTGAGGTAAATGGGGCAAATAGTGCTCCGATATACAAGTACATGAAGTCAATAAAAAGCAGCATTTTTGGGGACAATATAAAATGGAACTTCTCGAAATTCCTTGTTGATAAAGAGGGTCGGGTTGTTGATCGCTATGCTCCCACCACATCTCCTCTAAGCATTGAGGTGAATTTCAAAATAAATCATTTACATATTTTGTTCTCAACTATACTAAAACCGATGTAAATCATAGTCTTGTAATACTGAAGAAAATTTTCATTTCTGTTTYCGGTTTAAACTTTTGCAGAAGGATATTAAGAAGCTCCTTGAGAAAGCTTAAGCACGGTATCCTATCCCGTTTGTTGTGCAACTATAGTATAAATAAATAAATCCCCATTGTGGATGTTTGTATGAGTGATTGTGTTGCTATACGTATAAGACCTTGTTATTTACATCGTGTTCAGATAATTTAGCTCATATGTTCGTGGGAATTTATCGTATTTATTTTTTGTTTCCCATGCTCACTCTATGAAACACTATCGTTTCTTGTTAAGCTTTGTGAATTGGGAATGGTTTTATATTTATGTTTATCATCCCTCAAAATGCCAGTTTTTTCTTGTTTAGTAATGTTTTTCAGAATTCCTATGTATTATATTGATATAACTGTGATTCATGCTAAGTGAGGGTGCACACAATGATTTAACAATTTGTTTACAAGCCATATTTTTTTGTGACAATACATTTTTTTCTAAAAAAAAGATGAGAATAGTGATTCATTTAATTAAGGAAAAAAATAAACTTTTTCCCCTCATTAAAACCCTGTCCAAACAAAAAATTGTAAATACATCCATGATTATAGGAGGTGCCAAATTATTTAAAAAAAATCCAAATATAAATTAAAAAAATCAGTGCTTACAATCAAGTAAATATTTTCTGGAGCCATCCAATAAACTACTTCTGAATTTCCACCCCCAATAATAATAATAATAACCCAATACATTATCCAAATGTTCTCAACTTTTAATTAGGTCTAAGGCTACAACATGAACAAATACCAATAGAAACAATCCCACCAATGCACCAAGAAAAAACTCACTAGTTCTTTACCAATACAAACACAACCTATTAAAAAGATAAACCAATACCATATTTTTACTTCCCCCATCAATCAATAATTTTCTACCATTTTTTCAGTTACTCTCAAGAACCACCTAAAAGGGAAACTTAGTTAGCACAACCCGTTTTCAGTCAAACCCTTGACACACGTCTCATTTACAACAACACATATATACAAAAAACCGACATGTGTCTATTGTAGTTTGTTGTCATACGCGCATAAGGTCGATATCCATCTGGGGATTTTTAGCTTCGGGCCCTGAAACCGGCGGCCAAACACTTGATCCGGAACTAGGAGTATAAATCCGACCCGAAGGTGCTGTGTTTGGGGTCAAAGATTGCTCAACAGATTGGTTGAGCGGAATTTTTTCGTCTCCCATTCCCAAGTCGACATTTGGCTTAGTAGGCTGCTTAGTATTGTCATATACAAAACTGCGTGCAACTACCTACAAACACACCAACCCAAATCTGCCAAGGCTCAGATGATTAACCTGGCTATACTATAAGAGGCTCCTCGAGCTCTACACAACAACCCAGTAACCTGACGAGGCTCCGATGATTGACCTGGCTATACATGAAATTGCATAGCTATACAATAAAGATGATAAAGAAAATATTTAATATAACTACTCAGATATGGATGTAGTTTCGAAGTACAGTAGCAGGCAAGCCTCAAAAAATAATTCCAGCAGTGTTTGCTTGATTTTATGAATATATTTCGCAGGGATAAATAGTAGAGTATCACAAGCAAACGCAACTTAAAAATATGAATGAACATGTTAACCTTTTCTCAGTCTCCCCAACGATCAAGGCATTCAGTACCAGTTTAAAGGACTCATAGCATTCAATGACAGAACACTTCATATACTCATTGATTAACACGAATTTGTCTTGATTTCAGTTAGTATTTTAGTTCATTTTTATTGTTGATTTCAGTGAAAGTTGGATAGATTGAGCATATTTTTATATTTTCTTATCTCCAACTTATTTTATCATATTTTAATCATAATTAATTAATTTTATGTTTATTTTAGGTATTTTGAAGAATTTTGGTTTGGACATAGTCGAGGATGGGCGTACGAGTAGAGTTTCAGCGAAAACGGGCTGCGATTTGTAGAATTTGAAGTTGCCGATTATCTATAACAGTTTTCCATCTGGAACCATTCTAATAGCCCTGACCCACTGCAACTCTCTGTAGCGTCGACCCATGGAGCGTCGGCCAACGCACACCTACCGAGTCCTGCTGAGCGCTGCGCACACCTGCCGACCGAGCCCTCCCGTGTCAACCAGTTTACGTCGGTCGACGCAAGAACCGATGTCGATCGACGCATCTGCCCACAAAATTCTCTGTAGCATCGACCAGTTTGCGTCGGTCGACGCAATAACCGACATCAATTGATGCAATAACCGACGTCAATCGACGCGACGACCCAGAATCGTGATTTTTAGGGTTTCTTACTGCACAAGACTTCCCACAACTATAAATACCATATGTATTTAAGATTTTTACATACATTATCATATTCCTAGGGTTTTTAAGGCCTCTTAGGGATTGTCAGCCTCAACGAGTTCCGAGTTGTTCGTAGTTTCTCTTCAAATTTCTTAGATTTAGATTTCTAATTTTAGATTAAATTTAGATTAGCTTAGATAATATTAATTCGTGGATTTCTACACCAAAACGTTGCGGATCTTCTTAGTTTAATTAGTAAGTAATTACTTCTTTCGCTTTCTATTTAGTTACATGCTTTTAATTAGTCTAAATAATAATTATTCTTTCCATGACGAATTTTTATTGTGATTGTGTTGAGTTTGAAATGTTTATTTTGATTATGATTTTTGACTAGATCTAATGGGTCTAAAGCCTAGATTCGTTTTCAACCATCAATCGGGTCTTTCCAAGCGATCATGGAGACGATTCGAATATCTAGAACCCTGGTTTTCTTAAATTGTTTAAAAATATTTTAATAAATAAAATTCTTAGTTTAAATAAATTATAGATTTAATTGCTCTTAGATAAAATAATTTTAGGATTTAGATAATTAGTTCTTAGTTTAAATAATCTTAGATTTAATTAATTAGATTGTAATTTAATTAATGCTTAGTTTTAATTAGTTTAATTAATTTTTAGTTCTTAAAATAAATCAAGCAAAACCCCGTTCAAGTGTTATTTTATTTAATTTCTTATTCGTGAAACGCAAACACAAAACAAACTTTCGAATCTAGCTTTCCTTTGAGATCGACACGAGTCAACTTACCCATCTACAAGTGACCCCGTACTCTTGCGAGCGAACTTTTTAAAATTGATAACTTTAAATAAAAATAAGTGCATAAAAGTTTGAATCACTCATCAGCACATATGCGCTTCTAAAGGTCAACATCCTTTGATCGAAATTGAGAAGATTATTCACGGATCTTATGACGCCTTCGACCAACCTGTCAAGTACATGAAACTCAATCTTAACTAGAGAACATATATTAAAAGAAAATTGTTTTTTCGGTTAAGTAAAATAAATTAGGGACAAAAAGAGTGAAATTAACACGGACCGACCAACACGCAGTAGGAACTGAACCCTATGACTCGAGGACAAAAACTTTGGTGAAATTTCCATAGTGAGTGCATCCACTTGATAATCACGAAAGCCACCATGTGGGCCCGTGGGAACACTTAATGCCTGATATAATAAATCGGTAAAGTAATAAACAATGATAAATTCACATTCGGCAAAAAATGAATAGATTTAAGCTGATGATTCAAGATTAAAAAGAGAACGAAAAAGTTAAATGTGGGATATAAACTCTTCATTTGTTGTTGTTGTCGTCGTCTGTTTATTTATTTATTTATTTATTTGTAATTAGGCCAAGCCTCGGTAGTTATAAAATTAACCCTACCAGTAATTATAAAATTAAAAAAAAAAACACAGTTATTATAGTTACACTAAAAAATTGGGGAAATTAATTACCTGATTATATAAGGAACTGACAAGAGTCGCACAGTCATCAACATAATCGGCAACAGGGATATCGAATTTCCATTGTGGATTTAAGCTTTTACCGATTTTTCCAATCACCTCGAGTAGCTTACACAGACTGTTCAGCCACCAAGAATCAATCAATGACCAAATTTTCTCCACTCTCACTTGTAAACCTTGCCCATGCACAGCCAAATAATTGACAATGTTTGTGAGGTCCAAATTCGGCATCTGCCCATTAGAAGCTTCAGCAGATATGTTGAGAACGTTGTTCCCAAAATGTGCGCTGGTGTCAGACACCTTAATCACAAGCACAGCTGCCATTGTCCCGGCTCGATGAAAGCCGTTAGATAATATGTCTACCTTTGTTTGAGCCGTTTTACGAGCTGGCAAAGTGCCTGCCCAACATAATAGGCGACAACAATTTCTTTCTGCACTATTGGTGTGTTTTTAAAATAATAATAATAATAATAACAATAATAATAATAATTTGGAAATTTGTAAAACCACCATTAAGGTTACACCTATTCTACATTTTGCACCTGTCGTTAGTGGAGTGAACAGAAATTGAAGAAGTCGTCAAATTTTCACAATTACATCCTCAAGTTTACAAATAACTAGAGATGTCAATCGAGCTAGACAACGAGGGTTGTCGGGATATTTAATTCGGGCTAGGTTTTATCAGGTTGGACATTAGCCATAACCCTAAATCTTCGATTTTTGGGCTAGCCCGTCAGGTTGACATGTTAAAGAAAAAATGAATATTCTTATGGAATATCATGCTCATAGTTGTTCTACTTCAGGATAAACAACTTGAATTAATATGTGGTTTTTTATTTTTTTTTGAATACATATAAAAAATAAAATAAGCCCAAAAGAATTAAATTTAATATATTAAAAATTGCTTCTTTAAGAGCAAACATAGATCTCATAGTATTTTTCAAGAATCACAACAAATCATTGTTTTAATTCTTCTACATTATTAATAATTATTAGTATTTTTCAGGAATACATAATAAATAAATAAAATATATTAAGATGGTTGTGTTTTTTCAGGRATCACAACAAATCATTGTTTAATAATTTTCTAAATTATTAATAATTGATAATTTATGTTTCTTCAAGAAACCATGATTGCGATCATCATCAAAGAAATTCAATTACAATTTTGGTTTAAACATTGAGGGAGAGAAAAATAAAATAAAAACGGAGATCCTCAATTATGATCTTGTGCACATAATATATACATATATCAATTCAGGCAAATAGATTGATAATTATAAAAGTTAAAAAGATATACTACATCTAATTAAAAAAAATACATATCATGATCACATAATACAATTCAGGTTCACTAAAAAAAAAAACTTGTATGTTAATTGAAAATAAAAATATTTCTCGTAGATCCACTAAAAAGTATATGAAAAGCAACTATTTAGAGAAAGCACTAAGTATAATATATTAAGAAAATTTTAAGCCCAAACAGATGCCAACAATATAATAAAAAGGGATTACCTTTTCTCTTAAGATGTTGTTTGTAGAATTTGGATTTAACATGTAAAACTAAGAAAAGAAATGAGAGAATAATCAAGAGTCAAATTTATTATGGTAATTAGAGTCTTTTTTGATAATTACAAAACTAGGATTTAGGAATAGTATGATCATTTATATAATATATAATTAAACCAATAAATTAATTATTACAAACACCATAAGTCTTAATTATTTATAGTCTCCTAGGCCCAACTTAATATCTTGCTCACACAGCCCAACTAAAAGGGTATCTATTTTTTAGTTCGCACATAAAATCTCTCTCCACTGCCTTTTTCAGAGCGCGTTTTGCAATTCAAAAAACCCTGCCAAACCCTAATCTCTCTCCTCTGCAAACTGCCAAACCCTAATCCGCTCCCCGATTTCGTGCGATGGATCCCCGATTTCGTGCGATGGATCCAAATTTGAAAAACTTTGTTTTCATGGTTAGTAGCCGTCCCTTAAATAGGTCTAAATATAGTTATGGTTCTCTTAATTTTGGCGTCAATTAATCTCAATTTTCTTTTATTTAGGGTTTAATTGATACATTTAATTGATTTTCGGCGTAATTATTGGAATTTGTTTCATGATTCTTCGACTTGAGCTTTAATGATAGGTTTAATTCATTTTTCGTCGGATTTATTGGGATATTGTTTATTTAGGGTTTAATTGATACATTTAATTGATTTTTCGGCGGATTTTATTGGGATTTGTTTCATGATTCTTCGACTTGAGCTTTAATGATAGGTTTAATTCATTTTTCGTCGGATTTATTGGGATATTGTTTAATAATGTAGGCTGAGCTTATCGCTAATATCGCGGCCGGGCGGATAACAATTTTCACCCTGGTATTTTGTAATTGTTTTTTTTATTATTTTCCTTTTTTATTTTATTTGATTATTTTCCTGTTTAAAAGTTGTCACATTTTGTGTAGATTGAATCGGCGAACGAACTTGTGAAATGGGTTTCTATCCATATCAAAATTGTGGTTGCGATCTTGATGGCTGGGATTGCTGTGTGTTACAGTGGTTATTACTATCCAACCAATGCCGTCTTTCCTGTTATTGTGAATACGGGTGGTGGTGTCATCACCAGCAACATCATCATCAACAATCCGTCTTTGGGCCCGCCACCGAATTTGCAACAATGTCCTCGGGTCCAAATTTACAACCCCGGCCCGGTAATTTTAAATCTTTTTTTTTTAATTCGATTCATTTAAATATATATATATTTTCTTACAATACGATTTTTTTTTTTCCTTTCTAGCTCAATTGACTGCTTCTGCAAAAGCATTTTCTGCTGTTCTTTGGTGAATTTTTCTGTCCAATCACTTTCCTCTCTCTCTCTCTCTCTCTCTCTCTCTCTCTCTCTCTCTCTCTCTCTCTCTCTCTTTCTGTGACATTGTCTGGTTTCTTTAATTTTGTTCAGTTTCCTCTATTCCCGATTGCCGGTTGGAAGATTGCACTTCAGCTCCCCGTTGCCTATTGCCAACAGCCATCTCGTAGATTTCAGTGTCAATTTCCGATACCTGCTGATTTTACAATCCATGGTCTCTATGCCTTAGATTACAACGGCAACTCGTTTTCTCCCTTGTCTGATTTCACCCAGGATTTCGTGAAAATCGATGATCTACGTGACTTTGTACAAGAGTTAGCTCAGCACTGGCCTCAATTAGAGAGAAATGTTCCTCACTTGGAATTCTGGAATTATCAGTTCAATAAGCACGGTCGGGCATCTGGATTAGCTCCTAGAGACTATTTTAATCTAGCTCTACGATTGAAATATTTGGTGGATTCAAGAACGCAAGGAATTGACAACCTACTTGGTCGAAGCTCTGTGGTTCCTGGATATTCATACGACCCAAATGCGTTCTGTAATGCGCTTATGGTCATGATTCCAATGCCGGGTATGAAATGTAGCATCAATTACGCAGGCTTGACTCAATTGCTCGAGTTTCAATTTTGTTTCTCCCCATATGAAGTCATGCGCCCGTGTTCCATTGGAATAATCTGCCGCAAGTACGATTGCAGTTTTCCGACACTGTACCCTCGTTATGCAGTTGTCTAGATAATATGTTTGCCAATGCCCTATTACTTCATGCATAGAACATTTTGCTGATTAGAATTTGGAGTATATAATACCGTACATATTACTCTGGCTCGTTGCCAAGATTAGAATGTAAATATGTTGGTAATTGTTGTGGATGTTTTTGGTGTTGCAAAGATAAAACGACTCTTGGCACATTGACAAGATTAGAATGTAAAAATGTTGGTCATTGTTGTGGATGTTTTTGTTGTTGCAAAGATAAAACAACTCTTCAGTGCTTCGTGCGAAAATGGCTCATGCCTGGTCCTTTTAGTTTTAGGACAGCCTGTTTACTCTGCCTTTTCCTCTTCTGATGAAGTATATTTGGATAGCGTCGAGTTTGTCGATTTCTGTATGGAATATATGTAATAATTGATTTTTCTAACCATATAAAAAAATATCTCTCTATACTTTAATTTGTGATCTGCCGCAAGCACGATTGCAGTTTCATTGTTTAGATAATATGTTTGCCAATGCCCTATTAGTACACATTGCCATGCATAGAACATTTGTTTGTGTCGGTGTATGACCGTTGTTGATAAGAATTTGGTGTATAAAATGATGTGCATATTACTTTGGCACATTGCTGCCAAGAATAGAATGTAAAAATGTCGGTAAATTGTTCGATTAGTTTTTGGTGTTGCAATGATAAACAACTATTCAGTGCTTTCTTTTTTAGCCCGTGTGAATTAAAATGAAAATAAATGACTAAAAAGACACTACATAAAGTATATAGAAAAACTAATAAGTGTAAATTGAAAATGGCTCAAGCCTGGTCCTATTAGTTTTAGGACAGCCTGCCCGTTTGAGCTCTCAGCCTTGTATGTTTGATGATCATTACAATTCATGTGAGTAAATTGGAAGAATTTCTCGTGACATTATTCTTCACTTTATAAAAATCATAAATCAAATTTAAGTTCTTTATATTAAAAATCAATGATCATAAATGTAATGGGTCGGGTTAAGCTATCGTAAAAGTACTGTAATCATTTTCGTAAATTAGTTAACAATATTTATTATTTTATATATTCAAAATAATCTTATATATTTTCGATTTTACACTTACTCATTTTTCTATATACTTTATGTAGTGTCATTTTAGTAATTTATTTTCATTTTAATTCTTATACACAATGATAAAATAATAAACGAATGCATCTATCATAAATAAACGAATGCATCTATCATGATGGTTGAAAATGAATCAAACCTTTTGATTTGATTCGGTAATCGATTCGCTTTTATCGATACGAATTCGAATTTGAATTTTTATTTCGATTTGAGTTATTAACGAATACGAATATGAATACTCACGTATTCGAGTTAATACAAATATAATTACATATATACACTTGTTTATCAATATTAGATTACAAGTTAATACAAATATAATTACATATATACACTTGTTTAATGTAAAATAATCAAATCAAAATTAAATGAGGCATAACAAAATTAAATTATAAATCATCTAATACAATAGATGTAGTTGAACATTTTTCGTTTTTTTTACTAAATAATTATTTATGTGCATTGTATGGATTTTAAAATTCAATTCAATTTTATACTCAATCTAAGATTTTTTATGGATTTCACAAAAATCAACTGTTCAGTTTAGAATTCGATGAATTCTATAAAATTCAAGTATACTCAAKTTCATRSAAATTCTCACGAAATTCATTAAATGGTGAATTTCTATGGATTTGAGAGTTATAAGGATACACTTACATAATTCTAGTCAATTTTATTATAACTTATTATATTTTTATTTGATTTCAATATATATATAACATTGGTAATATTTCCAATGTTTTTGGTAGTCTTTTAATTTTAAAATATAATATTTGAAATATTTATTTAATAAATTTTACTGTAGAATAAATATTTATATTCTAATTATGTTTTTGTCTAATTTTAAAATATTTTGAGATTTATTTTTTAATTTTTTAAAATAATTTTGATTTATATTTTCAATTAATATATAAAATATATAACTTTAACTGAAGCATAATAATAAATATTACATGCATTCTTTTTTATAGAAATCTAATTTATATTTTCATTGAATATATAAAGTATTACAAGTATATTTTTCCTTATTGTTATTAATGTGTCATTGAAATAATTTTGAATATAACACAGTTCTTATTCTAATTAATTATTCTACTATATAATAACCCCATAATATATTAATTTTTAAGATATACATAATATTTTACTCAATATATAAATATTAATATTTTATTTATTTTTTATTATTAACAACGTTCATTGTAAACTCAATATATAATAATTTAAAAGTAATTACGTTCAATTTAATATTATACGTATATAATAAAAAATAAAAAATAAATCAGTTACATGATTGTAAAAATTCTAAATAATTATTTAATAAATTTGATAATAAAAATAATTAATTATCAATAGTAAATTATGAGTTAATGAAAATATAAATATATTTATACGCTTATATGATGTAAAAAAATATAATCAAACTGTATTATGAAATAACAAAATAAATGATAGATTAGCTAATTTAATAGTTATAATAGACTATTTTAATTCTTTGATTAAATAATTGTTTATGGCATTGCATAAATATTAAAAAATATATTCACTTGTATTCACAATCTTGAATTCTATGAATTACACTAAATCATTTGTTCATCAATTTGAATTTTATAATACTTTAGTATCTTCAATTTTACATAATTTCTCATCGAATTTATTGAATTATGCATTTCTATGAAATTATGTTGATATGAGAGTTAAAGATACACTTACATAATTTTCTACCAATTACATTATAACTATAATTGTTTTTATCTAATTTTGAAATATTTTATACAATTTTATATGGTTTAGATTTTTTTAATTTTAAATATATTGAATAATTATTTAGAATTAAAATATACTTTCTATTTAACTACTTCATAATTTTTATATTTATTTATTATTTTATAATATTTTTAAGATTTTTGAATTATATATTTGAAATTTATTAAATAAATATTTTGATTTATAATGTTATCGTAAATATTGTACCATTTGAAAATATATATTATATTGTTGATATGAATAAAAAGTAAAATATTTATACTATTATTTAAATTATATATTGTAGTAGGATTTTATAATTGTTATTAAATATCACTCTCTTGTATTTAAATTTTTCCTTTTTGGTTAACCAAGAAGGACAAATTTACTAGTTATATATAACTGATATATATCATCATATATAACTAGTACATATAATCACATATAACTCATACATATCATCACAAATAATTGAAATTTTAAATCTAAAATTTAAAATTAAAGAATTTAACCTGAAACAAAAAATTAAACCCAAAAATAAAAAACTAAACACTGAAATTGAATATTAAACTCTAGGTTCTAAATTTCTATCATATATCTTCACATATAACTGCCACATATCATCACATATATCACTACAAAAAAACAGCAGTTTTTCGAGGGAAAAACCGAAGGACAAAAATTTTCCTCGGTTTTTCCCGAGGGCGAAAATTCCCCTAGGAAAATCCCTTAAAAAAAGGGCACCAATTTTGCCACCATAATTACCGAATGCAACACTGAAAGATTTTCGAGGGAAATATTTTTCAGGGAAAATACCCCTCGAAAAAATCGGGGGGACGAAAATACATTCGGTCTTTGAAAAAAAAAAATTACAAAAAAACGAGGGAATTTATTTTCCCTCGGAAAAACCGAGGGCTAGGCACTCCCCTCGGTTTTTATATAAAAAAAAATTACAAAATTTCCGAGGGGAAGTGTTTCCCCTCGGAAAATTCCGAGGGCAGGCCCTCAGAATTTTTCAAGGGGAAACACCTCCATCGGAAATTCTCAATTTAAAAAAAAAAATCGAAAAAGAATAAAAAAATCGTAAAAATAAAACAAATCCTATCATTTTAGGCACGTGGGGGTGGTTTTACCCTGATTTCGCTTGAAAAATATCAACGAGCATGTGCGTATTCGCACGTGTTGTGTAATTCGACCAACAATCAAGATACGATCGATCAATCAACTTGTTCAGTTGGAAACGCGAAGCGACAAAGCGTCGTGATTTTGCCGAGGAGGCAAGGGGTGCGTCTCGGCTTCCCAAAACCACGAGGGTCGGGTGTCGATCGTTAAGTACGTGTTTACTTTTTTCTTCGAATTTAAGTAAAAAATTGAGAAAAAAAATAGTAAAAAAACAAAAATAAATTCAAAGAATTTACGAACGGAATGGGGAGGAGTGCGTTTCGGCGTCCTGGAACCACGATGGTCGAACGTCGACCGTTAAGTACACGTCTTCTATTTTTCTTCGAACTTAAGTAAAAAATTGAAAAAAATAAAAAATTAGTAAAAAATAAAAATAAATCCAAAGAATTTACGAACGAGACGGGCAGGGGTACATTTTAGCGTCCCGAAACCACGATGGTCGGACGTCGATCATTTAACATGTATTTTTTATTTTTTTCAATTTTTTTTAATTGAAAATTTTCGATGGAACCGTCGAAAATTTTCAAAGTGATTTTCATCCCTCTTCTTTTTGGATTTTCTTTTTAAATTTTTTATTTAAAAAACCGTACGTTTCATTAAAACTGCTCACTACAAACAGAGAAAGAAAGTCGCCGTCGCAGTCCACATCCGCCGAGCTTCACAACCGCCTGCCGCTGCCGCTCTCCACAGCCGCTCTCCACAGCCGCCCTCCGCCGCTCTTCGCAGCCGCCCTCCGCCGCAGCAACCGAGGAGGCGCCTTCGCCGCCCGCCTTCGCAAGGTAACTTTTAATTTATGTTTTTCAATTCTATTCTGTTAATTTTATTGTTGATTTTATGGATGAGGGTTTGAGATTAGGGTTTATGTCCTATGACTTTTGGCAGCCTAAGATACATGATAATATGCTGCTTTGAACATGTATGTTTATGCTTTGATATTGTTGATTAATCTAATTGCTGCTTCATAAATGATGCTTTTCTATCTATCAAACTCTTGGAATATATCAAGCTCCACAATCTTCAGGTACTGTTTACAGGCTCGTCGTTTCTGATTTTTCTTTTAAGGAGCAAGTGTGTGTGGTGAGGATTGTATTAGGGTTGTCTTGTTTGTCACCAAGTAAGCTCATATTTCCGATTCAGTGGTTTTTTAATTCTGTCTATTGGGGTTTCAACTAATTGTATCGAGTAGCGGGGATTATAATTGAACGTATCGGCCTGAATTTATTTGTACAAATTAAGGTTTGATTGAAGTGTTTGTGGGATGGGGTATTTTTTGGACTTTTTGCTTATTTATTATTGTTATGTGTTTTAGAATGTGTCGAGTTTCCAATTTAATTGGTGACTTTCACTTTGATGGAATTGATCAAACTTGATATTAATAATTCTGTTATTACCTGTGTGTGCTTCTTTTGACCCCCTTGTAATTGCCTGGGATATGCTAATCTCTAATAAACATTTCATTAAAGTTATGCAATAAAATCAGGAGATATGTCTGCCGTTATTTCAATATTTAAGTGTATTCTTTATGTGTATGTGCAAGTGCACCATTGTTGTACCTTTATCCCTCTTCTCATAATTATAATCAAGCAACTGGGTTGAATTTACTCCTTTTTTGGATGTTATTGATCCTTTCCAAACACAGGCTGTATGTATTGTATCTCTAAGTGTTCGTCTCCTTGGTTCTGTATCCTCTGTATTAGGTTGAAGGCAATTCTGTCCTAATTAGTCTTTGTTCACCTCTGCCTACACTTCAGGAGTTTGCAGGGATAATCAAATTATCGACGTATTCTAGTCTTTGCAAGCACTCGAGACTGGAAACCAGATGTTCTTTCTCGCTACTGGTGAGAGTTAAATTTCTGTTATAAAAAGAAGAAAAAGAATTTTTGACTTCTTGATATATTTGTTCTATGTCTTATCAAGATACCAAGAGTAATAGATAAAACTGTACTTTCTTTACTAATTATCCTTTTCTTGCAAAAGTTGCCCCTACTAGTTTCTTGACCATACTACTAATATTGTTTAACCACTAATTATGCTCAGCATATCTTTCTTAGATTTGGCTCATAATGCCATTAACTCTATTGATTTCTTAAAGAGAAATATCTGGGTGAGGCCTTTTAACATTTTGGTGAAAAATTACTTCTTTTTTAATTACAATCTTCGCCGATCTCTGATATAATTGGCCTCGCAGTTTTTTGGAGGTGTAATTTTTTTTGCAGTTGTTGCTAATTTTATCCCGGAGCCAATAATAGCACCCGTTTCGGATGTGAAAAGCAAAATATTACTTCGGGCCTTTGGCAATGTTTTTTTTTTTTTTTGTGCCTGAAACAGAAAAATAAGGAGGAACAGGACAAGGATATGATGAAAAAGCATAGACGGCAAGTATTGTTTAATTTAACTTTCAAATACGAACAAAGGAACTTGCCAGCTTTCCTTGATGTTCCAAAGAAAAAAAAGGTTTTTGCCATTTTGCATGCTCGTTTCATAAAGTGTGTAATTAATTATTTTGTTTTTTGCCATTTTAATTTCTTCCCTCTTACCAGCATATGATGAAAATATTGAGATTTAATGAAATTTCGTCATCCATATGCGGGGTTATTGCAAGTTCCACTTCTTGAAGTTTTTAGTTTATTAATCAATCTAAGTCATGGTAAATATTATATTTTTATTTTTTACTTTGTTAAGGCATAAGTTTGCATAATTTTCCTGAGGGAATGGCGGTGTTATGAAGGTAAATCTCTTCTGCATTTAATGTTGATAATAATTAATATATAAAATCTCTTTTGAAAGTCCCTTCTGCATTTAAAATAATTTTTGTAAATCCAAAAAAAAAAAGTGTGCCCCCATTTATTTTTTCAAACCTAACTTCTAATTTATCATTAGGCTATTTCTTTGTCTATCTCAGGGCTTACGAGTTGGTCCAAACTTGGCGCTAGCTATTGCTTTACACAACATCCCAGAGGTATCTTTTTTCAGCTAAAAGCTGAAAATCACTTTTTTTTTTCTCCTGAGTTTCTGAAATCTCTCATCAAATTACAGGGTGTTGCTGTTGCACTTCCTGTATATTTCGCGACACAAAGGTACAAATTCTCTAGGGTATATATCATTTGGGTAAGTTTTTAAAATTCTAAACTCAAGTTTTTGCTATAACTACGTAAAATCATGACAATGAGTTGAGCGTACTATTAATTAGATGATTTTCATAAATATTTAATTACTTGTACACATTTATCACGTCTTAATTTTGTTTTACTTTTGTTTCTTTCTTAGCAAATTGCAAGCATTCAAGCTGGCTGCCCTTTCTGGTCTTGCCGAGCCCCTCAGCGTAATTATAGTAGGTATGTTAATTGCCCTAAATTTTGTCATCGTTAAATTGTTGTAATGATCAATTTCAACATTTGAAGCTCAAAATTTGTTTCTTAGAATTAATAATTTGCAGCTTACCTATTTCCCAGCAGTGTAAGTTCTGAAATTCTGGAGGGCCTCCTTGGAGCAGGTAATATATAAATTATCATAGCTCTAATATTGTGTATTTATTTATCATTTAAGGCAAGAAAGGTTTTTAATTGTTTTTATTTTCATGATATTGCAGGAGTAGACGACACAAGATGATGCTAGGCAACAATTCTTGCAGATATTGAGAGAACTTCCTTATGGGAACTCAGTGTTCTTTGATGTCGCTAAGATTACTGGTCCGAACGTACACATGCCTCCGGAAATTATTTTAGGCATTAACAAGTGTGGGCGTATTTTTGCTATTTTATCATGCCATTCATACCACAATACATATCAAACATTAAAAATATGATTTCCGCTTTTTTTCGTAGGTTCATTTCTTCGGCCGACTTACAAAGGAACATTTATATTCAGCTGAGTTAGAGGCCATAAAGTGCCATCGGATCACTAGTGACGCTGTACATTTTACTTGGTGGATACTTTGGGGATTTCAAGTTTCAAACGAAACGGGTTAGTATCTGATTCACTAAAATTCTAGAATTGGAGCTTAATATTTTTGTCTATGTCATATGTTTACTATTATTGGCATTCGTATTGAATTAGGCAAAAGATATCAATGTCGTCTTTAGAACACAGAGAAATGATGCTATGCTATGCCTCGACTCCAAAGCACGTGCTGCCGCTCAGAAGACGAATGTTGATATTATGAATTATTTAGTTGTTTGAATTATTTTGGCTTTTATTTATTTAATTTTTATTTATCTTTCATGCAACCGGTCATGCCCATCTTGCAAATTTTATATTTTTATAAACTTTGTTACTAAACACTTTTGTCGAGCAAATGTAATAATTGTAAATTTTTAAATATTTTTATAATAATTGGTTTGTTTATTTGTCTGATCATTATTGACTTTTCTTCAATTTTTTGGGGAATTTTATTAAATAAATAGGAATTAAAATTAATATGAAAAATCTAAAAACCGAGGGAGTATGCCTCTCGGTTTTTCCGAGGGGAGTTTGCCCCTCGGTTTTCCGAGAGTAACATATTCTCGGTTTTTCCAAGGTCAATATCCCCTCGGTTTTTCCAAGGGTATTTGCTTTAGGTTTGCCCTTAGTTTTTTTGAGGGCGGTACGGGAGAATTCATCGAGGGTTCTGACCCTCAGTAAAAATTTTCGAGGGAAATTTGAGGTTTAAATCGAGGGAATTTATCTTAAAATCGAGGGAAAAATTCTTTAGAAAACTACTGTTTTTTTGTAGTGACATATCATCACATATAACTGGTAGAATGATAGATTTTGGATGGGACCCTAAATTAAAAAATTAAACATTAAAATGAAAAAATAAACCATAAAAATGGAAAATTAAACCATAAAATGTAAAATTAAACCCTAAAATGGAAAAGTAAACCCTACACACTAAATTTTTGTCACATATCATCACGTATAACTGTCATATATCATCACGTATAACTATCATATATCATTACGTATAATTATCATATATTATCACGTAATACAGGTGCACCTAATAAATTGCCATGTGTTTCTATTTTAATTATAGAATTGACCAAATAAAATTAAGAAAATTTAGGCGAAGACAACAAGTTGCCCAATAAGAGCATCTTCAATGCTAATGATATGAAAAACTTAGGGAATAATTGATTATTGAAAAGAAAGATATAATTAATTAATTTAATCTGATCAAAAATTAGAAAAAATGTCAAATAGACAATCATATATATATATATATATATATAGAGGTTGGGTTCCGGTGAGAATGGGTACGTGGGTGAGAAATAAGAATAAATCTTAGCCACTATATCTAATCTAATATAATGGATTAGATTTAATCAAACAAAATTAAAACCTAAAGAATCCTGCTGTGAACTCTCCGCCTCTCATCTTCCATGGCCGCATCAATAATTCTCCTTCCAAAATCTGGCGCTTATCGGGCTTGTACGCTACGCAAAGCGCGTCTTCTACGGAGCCTCCATGCCTAGGGTTGCCACCAGGTGGCAGAAATCGGTGTTGGAGGTGAGCCTCTCGGCGGATTTCCGGTGTCCGATCTCTCTACCTGATGTGGGATCCTTTGGTTGCAACATGCTCGAAGACAGGTTAAGCCCTGGCCCACACGCAACTAATCCCCAATTTGGCCTTAAAGAATTTGATAGGTACACTACAAAAAAACCCTGGCAATACTGGCGGCCAAAAGGCCGCCAAAAATGCTGGCGGAACTTGCTGACGGTCTTGGCCGTTAACATTTATCCCCGTCAACATCCCCTCAGGGATAGAGCGGGAATTTATCCCGCGTAACTATACTGACGGGCATGCCCGTCAGGATATTTTTTTGACTCTAACTCGATTATTTCCTAATAATTGCTGTGCATTTCGGGAATAGGTCTGATTCTATTTCTATTTCTTCCGATTGATCGTGCTCTAATCAAGTAAAGATGCTACCTGGCATTTGCCTCTGTACTATTGGTCATCATTGCATTTCCTGTCCTAGATGAGACTCTCAAAATGGCATAGTGAAACTGCATTTTCTTTTTTTTATTCGGATCGGATTTATGTTGGCTTCGTTGGGAGGCTCGCGTAGTTTGTTACGTCAGCTCCAAAAGGAGTTGTTGCCTTGGAATTGATAAAGTTCCGTGGAGTTCATAATTGCATGACATCGACTCATCTCAATCTTTAAGGAAGAGATCGACGATCCCAAGTTCTTTTACTCCATTCAAAAAGTCTTTTCCGCCGGACGACTACCGAGGGCTTGCGTGGAGGTCTTACAGAGCCACGGGCTGCAGACACTCGACAACAAGCAAGAGAAAGGGCGGGTCGAGAAAAAGTAGATAGGAATACGGTCCACTGTCCTGTAACCGAGGGGAAGGAGTTGTCTTCAGATCCCCTTTAGCGGGTGAACCTAATAAATTGCCATGTGTTTCTAGTTTAATTACAGAATTGACCAAATAAAATTAAGAAAATTTAGGCGAAGACAACAAGTTGCCCAATAAGAGCATCATCAATGCTAATGATATGGAAAATAAAATAGAAATAATTAAAAAAACTTAGGGAATAATTGATTATTGAAAAGAAAGATATAATTAATTAATTTAATATGATCAAAAATTAGAAAAAATGTCAAATATACAATCCAAAAAGACTCTCCTCAACTTGAATACTAGGAAAATAATATATATATATATATATATATATATATATATATAGGGTTGGGTTTCGGTGAGAATGGGTAAGTGGGTAACAAATAAAAATAAATCCTAGCCATTATATCTAATCTAATATAATGTATTAGATTTAATCAAACAAAATTAAAACCTAAAGAATCCTGCTGTCAACTCTCCGCCTCTCCTCTTCTATGGCCGCATCTATAATTCTCCTTCCAAAATCTGGCGCTTATCGGGCTTGTACGCTACGCAAAGTTCGTCTTCTACGGAGCCTCCATGCCTAGGGTCGCCACTAGGCGGCAGAAATCGGTGTTGGAGGTGAGCCTCCCGGCGGATTTTTGGTGTCCGATCTCTCTACCTGATGTGGGATCTTGTGGTTGCAACATGCTCGAAGACAGGTTAGGCCCTGGCCCACACGCAACTAATCCCCAATTTAGCCTTAAAGAGTTTTATAGGTACACTACAAAAAAACCCTGGCAATACTGGCGGCCAAAAGGCCGCCAAAAATGCTGGCGGAACTTGCTGACGGTCTTGGCCGTTAACATTTATCCCTGTCAGCATCCCCTCAGGGATAGAGCGGAAATTTATCCCGCGTAACTATCCTGACGGGAATGCACGTCAGGATATTTTTTTGATTAAAAAAAACAACAACATAAAAAAAATATGCTGACGGCCGTGCCCGTCATCGTAATTTCTAATTAAAAAAAATAAAAATATATAACGCTGACGGCCCTGCCCGTCAACATATAAGTATAATCCTGACGGCCCTGCCCGTTAGGATTTTAACCTAAAAATCGCCCCCCCTCCTTTCCCGCCTCATTCTGTCAAAACGCAAGAAAAAAGAATCGTCAGGCTGCCACCCCCGCCTCAGCCCAACCCCCTGCCCACCGTCGCCGCCTCGCAGCTGCCATCGCCGAGCTTCCCGTCCCCGTTGCCGACCTGTCGCCGCCAAGAATCTCAGTCGCACAGCCGCCGCCTCCACCACCCACCGCCGCCTCCACAACCGCGCTTGGCCGCCTCAAGAGGTAAGTCCATTTTTGTTGGCGCCGCCGCCTCCACCACCCGCCGCCACCAGTTCCATTTTTGTTAGTTTTTCACTTTTATTTTTATAATTTTGTATATTCTTTGTGTATTGTTGACTTATTACTTAATTAGTAGATAATTAGTGTTCAAGGTTAGGGTTTAGTATTTTTATTTAGGGATTAGGGTTTGAATTCTGGTTTGTTGTGTAATTAAAATAAATTAGTGGTTAATTCTATAATTATAATTACATTAGGGGTTAATATGTAATTACACGTAGTTAAGGATTAATTATATAATTATGAGTCAATTAGAAATTAATTACTTAATTAGGATTAAAGTATGGGTTAATTACATAATTATGATCAAGTACGAGTAATTATTATTTAGGGTAATTATCTAATTAGGATTAAAATAGGCATTAACTATATAATTATGATTCAATTAGAGGTTATTACATTATTAGGATTAAAGTAGGGGTTAATTATGTAATTATAATTCAAATAGGGTTGAATTACCTAATTATAATTAAATTAGGGGTTAATTACTTAATTATTCTTTGATTAAGGGTTGATTTTAGGTTTTAATTTAGGAATAATTATATAATTTGAGTTTAATTTAGTATATACTTATCATTTTATAAACTTTTTTTAAAATAAAAACTTTTTTTTAAAATAAAAATTTGTTTTTCTTTTATAAATAAAAATCTATTTTTTTCTTTTTTAAATAAAAATATATTTTTTAATTAAGTTTTGGATTGAAATAATTTTATTATAAATTGCAGTTAATTTATCATTTTGTTTTTATTTTAATTTCAAAATAAATTTATAGTTTTTAAAATAATTTAAATTAAATAAAATTTTATTTAAAATTCTATTTTTATTTTCTAGTTAAAATAATTAGGTTTCAAATAGAGTTAAATTTTGAAATAAAATTTTAATTTCAAATTAGGGGTCTAATCGTAAATAATATTGATATTAGGGTTAAATTGGTAAATTTTTAGGAAAATACGTACACAAAGTATATAATTAGATAGTAGTAAATAATTAGGAAAATAGGGTTTCATTGTATTAACTTAGATTTTTAGGGCCTGCTTTTAATTTTAGATAAACTTAAGGGGTAAATTATATTGTGATATATGTATGCACCCATTGTATTGTATATATATTGTTCAAGCATGGGAGGCCGTGGTGATCGGCCGAGATTTAAAAAAAATTTGTATATTTTACATGCATGGGAGGCCGTGGTTATCGGCCGGGATTTAATTTTGTTTATATATATTATTGTCATTGGTGTTGTTGGTTGTATACCATCGGATGTTGACGTGGGTTACGGCGCCGGCCGGGAGGTGTGTCCCTCCAATAGCGGGTTTTCAATTTTTTTTTTAAAAACGTGATAGGGTGTCACGTGGTTTTATTTAAGTTTTCAAAATATTTTTCAAAAATGTGATGGTGGTAATTGCTTATTTGGAACCTTGGTGAAGTGACGCGATTCATATAGATCACTTATTTGAGAATTAATATCAAATAGAAAAACTTGAAACTAAGTTTTGAATTATTCCAATATTCCTTAGACCCATTTGAGATTTAGTATCAAATATAGAGTTTGATACTAAGGGGATGCTTGGTGAATTTCTTGGGAATGAGAATGGGAATGAGTTTGATGTGGAGGTTAATGGGTTTGATAACCCATATTTGTGGGGGGTATGACTCAACACCAAAATTTGGGCAATCAAACCCATAGTGTGGTAGTTACCAACCACCACTTTAATAGTCTTTCCCATTCCCTACTCCCAAAACCCACTAACCAAGCATCCCCTATATTTCGAATAGTCCCATTTTTGGACATTTTGAGAATGTGACTTGTAGTATGGTTATCTTATGTGTATGTTTTTTTTTTTTAGTTATAAAATTCTGGTTTCTGCATCTCTCTAATTGTTCTCGGGTGTACTGAAATATACGTGTACTACGAGAACTGAGGGGAGATGCTGTCGAAATTTTGAATTTAAGAAAAATGCATATTTTAAGATAATACATACTACTAAATGTCACGTTCTTGAATGGGATAGAAGCCTTACCAATTGCATTTCGAGAACTGCTTCCTCATCCCGTGTGGAAGACACTAACAGAGTTAAGTTTGTTTTTCAGAGATCTGAGTACGAGAGTCATTGGAACTGCTGATATGAGTCATTTAGAGCGTGACATTCCCCTAATACTCTGTCAACTTGAGATGATATTTCCACCAAGTTTATTCGATTCAATGGAACATTTGCCCATCCACTTACCATACGAAGCGATATTGGCTGGTCCAGTGCAATATAGGTGGATGTATCCTTTCGAGAGGTATCTCCGCAAGTCGAAAAACAACGTAAGGAACAAAGCGCGTGTTGAAGGCTCGATAGCAAACACATATCTAGTTGAAGAAGCGTCGAATTTTGTTTCGTACTACTTCGACGATAATGTCTCCATAAGAAGGACAAACTTAAATCGTAATGAAAAAGTTCAAAATGATGAAGATGACAATCCAAACGTTCTATTTATTTTCCAAAATAATGGCAAAGCTTTCTCAGGCTCAGAGAAAGGATTCTTGTTGGATGAAGAATTGGCCGAGACCCGAAGATATGTGTTACTAAATTGTGTTGAACTCCAATAATTTTTAGGTTAACGATTCAAGCTCGTTGCAACCCTAATTATCGAAATTTATTAATTAAATATTACAAAAATTCTTCATTTAATATAAATGTGCAGTTTGTTCGAAGATGATGTTAAACGTCACCAACCGAACATTACAGATGAGGCACTGTATATAAAAGTGGACGCTGAATTTCCTATTTGGTTTGAGAACTACGTGAGTCTTAATTATCTTTAAAATTACGTGGAAATTAAAATATATTATAACATTTGAAAACATAAAATTATTGTAGGCACGAGATCCTTTAAACAATGTAAATGACGATTATATAAGGTCAATTGCGTATGGTCCATCACGTGTTGTGAACACATTCAACGGTTGTAAGATAAATGGATATAGATTTCACACGCTCTTGTATGGTTGTGAACGATCAACGTCGAGCATATGAGTTTGTATAAGAGGAACAATTTATGGGCCACATTACATGGATTATTACGGTCGTCTTCTAGAAGTGATTCAATTGGAGTATCACGGGTTTCAGACTACCGAAAGGACGCTCTTGTTCAAATGTGAGTGGTTTGATCCAACTCCAGCCGGCATGAAAATTCACCCTCAATATAAGCTCGTTGACATCAATCATAAATGTATATTCAATCGATACGAGCCATTTATACTCGCAGCCCAAGCGACTCAAGTGCACTACAGTTCGTATCCGAGTTTGAAGTGAGACAAACTAGATTGGTGCGTAACTTGTTAAACCAAAGCTTGATTGACGGTGGATTATATCGAGCCTCGCGTGTCTGAACAACAGTCATTCCAAGAAGATGTTGTAGGAACATTTTCTGCAATACAATCAGAGGATGTCGACTTCCAATTAAACGACCCTCTCAATCACGAACACGAAGAGATGGTCAATGATGATTTAAAAGAGTCAGAAAGCGACGAATTAGATTTAACCGAAGAAGACGAAGAAAGCTACGAAGATGAGTCTGAAAGTTAGGGTTGAGGTTTGAAAATTTTATGAGTATTAACGATAATCAGAACAATCACACACACACACACACACACACACACATATATATATATATATATATATATATATATATATATATATAATTATTTTATTTATTAATAAAATTGTGTTGTATGTTAGATGCCCTGGTAGGGGTCCCTCATAATCATCGGATTTCTCTTCAGGAAGACTCAGAAGGGGCTACAGTACTTCTTCCACCTCCACCGCCGATGTTTGTCAGCTGCAGATGCAGGTGCAGTCCCAGCAGGAGCAGTTTCCGCGGATCCGCGAGGAGCAAGCGCTGAAGATTCAACGGATCCGTGAGGAGCAGGAGCGTTCCTAGTTGATGCTCCGTCAGAAGACTAAAGAAGCTGTTACTCGAGCCATATCTCGTCAGCCTCCCCCTGATCCGGATGGGGTTGATAGTTAGATATGGATGGATTCAGGATTTTTTTTATACATTCGATGGATGGATTGATTTTTAGTTATTGGATGATTTGTTTTGATTTTTAATTAGTGGATAATTTATTTTGTATTATCTCGTTATTTATTTGTTTATTATTTTTAATTTAATTATTAATTAATATATCAGAAAATTTAATAATAAACTTTTTGACGAAAATTACCTACAAATACCCGCCAGCAATGCTGAAAGACAAACCCGCCAGCATAGCAGCTATTCCTGGCGGGCAGAACCGCCAGTAATACTGACGGCCACACCCGCCAGGATAGCATCCGATATTCCTAGTGGAAAGACCCGTCAGGAATGCTGGCGGCCATATCCTGGCAGGTTTGGCCATCAAGGAATCCGCCAGCATTCCTGGCGGGAACATTTTCTAGTCAGGATGATGCAATCCTGACCACAATAATGCTGGCGGCCAATATCCGTCAGGAGGCTGTCAGTATTCCATATACTACCGGAATCTTGATGGATTTGGCCGTCAGCATAAGCGCGTTTTATTGTAGTGGTATGTGAAAATCTTATATCCCTAGATCTGAAAACTCCACCATCGGGGCATGACGACTAGACTGGACAGAGGCGATGGATTGACCATTGATGTTGCTCCATTTTTTTACTTTTTGTTTGTTGAGTGTGTATAATGGAGTCTGAATGATGATTCTTTGGTTTCTTTTTTTTTTTTTCGCCTTATTTATTTATTTTTTCTAGAAATTTATTATTTTTAAAATATCAAAAAGATGGGGCGAGTGAGTATGGAATGTAGAAGAAGAATTGTGCAGAGGCGACAAATTCACCATGACTTTTGCTCCATTTTTTACTTGTGTTGCATGAGTATTGGAATTTGATTAATTATATATTGATCATGAAATATATTTGTTGCTACTTCAGAAATCTAAGAATTTAATTTATTTTTTTTAATTTTCTAATTGTGATGTGGTTTGTCCACAAGTAGTTGTCAGTATGTGCACAGTAAGGCGTTGACTTGTACACAATAATGCAACAGCAATGGTGTTCGCACATGTTATGATTAAAAATTTATGCGCGTGTTGTCGTCTGATGCAAGTGTGATGTGGTTTGTGCACAAGTAAATGTCAGTATCTGCACAGTAATGTGTTCACTTGTGCACGATCTTGCAGTAGTAATGGTGTTTACGCATGTTATGATTAAGAATTTATGCGCGTGTTTTCACTTGATGTCATTATCGTTTGATACAAGTGTGATGTGGTTTGTGCACAAGTAATTGTTAGTATGTGCACATTAATGTGTTCACTTGTACACGATCGTGCAGTAACAATAGTGTTTGCGCATATTATGATTAAAAGTTTATACGCGTGTTGTCGTCTTATGTTGTTGTCGTCTGATGCAAGTATGATTTGTTTGTGCACAAGTAAGTGTCAGTTTGTGCACATTAATGTGTTCACTTGTGCACGATCGTACCATAGCAAATGGTGTTTTCATGTGTTATGATTTAAAAACTCTGCGTGTATTGTCGTCTTATGTGGTTGTCGTCTGATGCAAGTGTTATGTGGTTTGTTAACAAGTAGGTGTCAGTATGTGCACAGTAAGGTGTTCACTTGTGCACGATCATGCAGTAGCAATGGTGTTTGCACATGTTATGATTAAAAATTTCTACGCGTATTTTCGTCTGATGCAAGTGTGATGTGGTTTGTGCACAAGTAAGTGTTAGTATATGCATAGTAATGTGTTCACTTGTGCACGATTGTGCAGTAGCAATGGTGTTTTGCGCATGTTATGATTAAGAACTTCTGTGCGTGTTTTCATTTGATGTTATTGTCGTTTGATACAAGTGTGATGTGGTTTGTGCACAAGTAATTGTCAGTATGTGCACAGTAATGTGTTCACTTGTGCACGATCGTGCAGTAGCAATGGTGTTTGCGCATATTATGATTAAAAGTTTATGCGCTTGTTGTCGTCTTATGTTGTTGTCGTGTGATGCAAGTATGATTTTTTTGTGCACAAGTAAGTATCCGTTTGTACATATTAATGTGTTCACTTGTGCAAGATCGTGCCGTAGCAAAATGATGTTTTCACGTGTTATGATTAAAAAACTTCTGCGCGTATTGTCGTCTTATGTGGTTGTCGTCTGATGCAAGTGTGATTTATTTTGTGCACAAGTAAGTATCAGTTTGTGCACATTAATGTGTTCCTTATGCACGTCCGTCCAGTAACTATGGTGTTTGCACGTGTTATGATTAAAAAAAATTTGCGCATGTTGTCGTCTGATGTCGTTATCGTTTGATGTAAGTGTGGTGTGTTTGTGCACAAGCAAGTATCAGTTTGTGCACATTAATGTGTTCACTTGTGCATGTTTGTTTGGTGTTTGCACGTGTTATGATTAAAAAACTTTGCGCTTGTTTTCGTCTGATGTCATTGTTGTCTGATGCAAGTGTGATCTGGTTGTAAAACTTGAATGACATTTTTTAGAGATGCTGTGCACAATAGGGCTACAAAACATGAATTCGTGTGTTCTTACTATCAAGCACATGGAGTCATATATGGAGGCCGATTTGAAGGCCAACAGAAGATAAAAAAACAGTTAAATTGTATGCGGAGAGATAAACGAGTTGAAGAATGTAAATATGCAATTATGATTTTTATTCTGAAATTATCATTTCGTCCACTTGTAGAACTCTAATTCTGATTATGATTTGAATAAGATATATGTTTACAACCTGTGGTTAAATAAAGGACAGTAGAAAAGAACTTACTTCAGTTTGTTTTATTCTATTTTTGTGTGCACAATTTATTGCATTATTGTGCAGATTTTATTGCACAATTGTGCACATATTGGCATATACTTGTGCACATAAACATAACCCTCCTAAAACTCATAGTCCATCACAAAAGTACAAAAGCACACTTCCACCATTACATACAATCAGCTAGAAAAAGAAATTTGCCAAACCGAACCAAATTATCGATTCATTTTCTAGCTGTCTTACAATTTCTAATATTTTAATTTAATAAACTATGGTATATTACATATAAATAAGCAAACCGAAGAAATACGATAAAAAGGTAAAAAAATCTTAATTCTGAAACACGGCCAAACCATAGTCCAGTCTCATATTTAGTACCAAAAGTCCAATAGATCAATAACTTAAACAAGAATTCATGAATGCTACTGTGTAGATTTTATTAAACTACTACGCAGATTTTACTGAACGGTTTACACAAGAATTATGCTCACTTGTGCACAAACCAGTTTACAAAATTAAGAAAAAAAAAGAAAACAATATTAAGGGTCGATCTTCATATCTGACAATTGATCCATTGCCTCCTTCCTTAAATCACCCAAAAAATCACAATGTACAAATAAGTGGTTCTTATAGCCTTGTCTTAAGCAAAGTAGATACTGCCAATTTTGGGAAGAAAATTACCTGCAATATTTTCTGATGAATCAGTTCATAAATAGTACACACACCACAGATAACGCGACAGGAAATTATTTAAAACTTTATAACACGTACACAATTTTTACTGAACTATTTTGCACAAGTTAATTCATAATTGTACAAATATTGGCATTTACTTGTGCAAAAACCACCTCTCACCTACATCAACTAAAATGATATCAAAAGACAATACGTATAGAATTGTTAAACCATATGTGTTATACTGTGCACAAAATAATACATCACTTTACACATAATGAAACATAATTGTGCACAGATAGCATCAAGCTGAATCTCAATACTGAGAATACAAAAATTAGCATTCATCATCAATGCTCTTCCTAATCATCATGTGCATCCTAATAAACTGTACATTCTTTCGTCAGCTTATTCAAACAGATTAAAACCAGGTACAGAGTAAAAGGGCACAATGCCAAATAATCGAATAATGCAAAGTACTAAAAGTGTAGTCATTTGTCTCTTAATGCTGAACAATTAACCAAAAAGTTGAGGAAGGAAAATACAAAAACATACGGAGAGCAAAAATGAATTAACTAATCATTAATTTCAAGTTAAGACACATGTGAAAAATACCTTAAGTTATAATTATAATTCTCACCACTCTCACTGTCATAATCATCCAAAATCTTGAGGTGGCAATACCTATACACCAAACAATAATGGGTTCTTAAGTTAAACAGTTGAATACAACACACTTAGCACAATATAGATTTTGTAACCAAAACTATTCATAATCTTAATCAAATTATCAAACTTGAACTCCAACCCCAAAACCCCTCGGTGTTACAAGTTGCAGAGATATAATAATAAAAGAACAGGGCATTGGAAGCTTACTCTTAAAAATACTTTGCCAGGAACCACACCATAAGCAATCGGACCAAGTTGTTGTGAATCATTAGACGAGTAGATATTATCTTCCTGAATCCACACATGACCCTTTGGCACCTATTGTAACCAAATAAGGATTGTAACATCCCATATTAGTGCATTATATCTTCATTACAATTAAGGAGCATATCTTAATAGCCATTTCATAGTTATAATTTGAACAGTAAAGTGATTTATGAAAAATGAAATAAAAATTATTGATAATAATAAGAAAAAATTAAGAAAAAAATAAAACAAAAAAATTCAACAACTATTAGTATTATTCATATTCATATTCGTACCATTAATGAGGTAGAGAGATCACTGCGACTAGGATCCGCCAAAAATTCCACCGTATCGCCCTCCACTCCCAAAACGCGCTTCGTTATGGTCTTCATAGGGTTTTTCGACGATCGAACCAAAACGACATCGCTTGGACCCACCCTCCCTAGCCTGTGCGACAGCTTCTCAACCAGAAAAATATCGCCGGAGAAATTCAACGTCAGGAGCATGCTCGGACCATGAGCCTTTCAACAAATTAAACATCAATTTTTCCAATTAATAAATGCCGAAAAAACTCCCTGAGCTGCCAAAACCTGGGCCTGAAATCCAAACGGCCAAACGACAGCCACTCCTGTCGCCATCCACCGCAGCCATGCCGCCGTCTGGAGGTAGTCACCGCTTGCCCAGTAGTCAGTCGCTCCAGCCACCGGCATCTCCAAGGCCGTGGCCCAGCAGCAAGGTCCGGCGGTGCAGCAGGAGGCGCAAGTAAGTTTGCCCAATTCTGCTTTTCATTTCGCCGTTTGTAATTTTTTTTAATTGAAAAAGTCAACTGCTGATTTCATAAACCAAAATAATTAAAATGATTGGTTAGAATTCATTTCATTTCTTAACCGCGAATTCATTCTCATATGATCCTATACCTATATCTAAATATATCTACACTCTATAAATACAAGAAAACAAGAATTTTTAATGTAACACCTCTCTTTTTGACAAGTGGTTAGGTTTGTGGTAAGCAGACCCTTCCTCCTTCGGTGAAAACGAATGGTCTCACAATCCAACCTCCAACCTTTTCCCCAAAAATCAAGTCCATGCCCAAGATTCGGATTTTTTTTAATATTTAGGAAAATCCAAACCCACGTCGAAGAACCCAAATTTCTTGTTAGAGCCTTCTCGGAGTTGCTCTCGGGTTTGACGATTGATGATGTCTTCTTTCACAAATATGTGGCATATGTTTCTCAGGTGGCGATACTCAGCCACCGACGAAACTCTATTCCCTTTTCTCTTTCATTTTCCAGCAAGAATCTGATTCAGGTGCTGATTGTGGCTGTTTGGTACAGGAGTGACGACGACCAAGGGCTAAAGAGATGTGGTGGAGGATATGTGGTAAGGGAGAGACTTCCCCTTTTGTTTCCTTTTTCTTTTTACTGCATTTTCGTTTCTTTCTCTGAGTTTTGTCGGTGGTTTGGTCTAAATGGAGTGTTCTTGCTCTACGAGGTATATATTTGTAATTAATAATTACAAGTACCTTGTTAGTTATTTTTCTCTATTCTGCTAATGTGATGTTCATTACTTTTGTGCGAGAAGGCGTCTCAGAGTTGCCAATATCAAATGGTTTCCTAATAATTGAAGCAAATGGGGGACTGAATCAACATAGATTATCGGTATGTTAAGATAGCTTGACCTGTGTATCATATACATTGTTTATAATTATTGAATGTATCATCCTTTTAATCATGCTGTAGATAATTTCTCTCCTTTTCAGTAGAATATTTTCGTGAAGGTTTATTTACAGATGCCTCTCTTTTAAAATTGTTAAAGTAGCTATTTCACAGAGGATGCAAGTGCAATTAATCACATTATCGAAGTGCAAGTTGGATTTTTTGATAAATTTAGAAAAAACAGTTTCAACATTAATTGAATGTTTATAAATTGATTGCAGTTCCCAGGAAAAGATTTTGGTGAAATAAGGGGTAAACCCAAAAGGTACAAAAGGAAAAAATCGAAGATATGTTTGTATGAGAGTCATTTATGATGATTTGATAAGCATATACCTCCTATTATATATACCCTTATAATATAAGAAAACAAGGGGTGTTACTTTAGCACCCTCTCATATGCTGCTTGCATTAGGATTTAAATTACTAGAGTACTCTTGGTTCATTTTTCCTTTATTTCATTCCTCTTCCTTATCCACACCATAGTTGTCTTCTCCACACCACACGATTAGTGAGTTACAGAGCTGTGGGGATAGCAGCGAAGAGGAGCGTACTGTGCTTCCGAGGCACAAGAGGGTCGTAGTAACTGGAAATAATCTTACCACATCCGTACTGGTGGGCCTTCAAGACGCCGTCAAAAAATTTGTTGGCCTTTGTGGATGGCACTGGCTGGTAATAAATTTGCACAAATCTTGAGTTTTTTAATGACTTTATTTGGTAATGATTCTCAGAGATAAGGGTTTTGGTTTTGCAGAAGGGGGATTTATGAGTGATATGGAAATATTTGATTCGTGATATCAATGGCGGTGTGAAATTGTTTAGGTACAAGGCAGTGTACACTGGGAAAGGGGAAGGTACAACACTCTACTTTACTGCGTTGGGATTTAGGCTGCTGCGGGAAAAATGCGGTTATACTCGGGTAAGAGAGAAGGGTTTGGAAATATTGAGGAAAAATATTGACTTCGTGTGCTCTTTTTTTTTTCTTCTTAATAAGAGGATTATGTTAGTAATTAGGTAAATTCTTGCATTGACAGAATAAATTATATTTACTTCTTATTTCAAGAAAAAGGATCTCAAGTTTTTATAATATACATAATGTAATTTTAGTTCTAGAAAATATTACTCCGAGATCTATGTGCATTACTTAATCATATCTCCTATACTTGAATTGATAGAATAAAATGCAATGTGATTAAAATTGCATTTATTATCTTATCATTTTTTCAAATTTTCAATTACATAGTAGTGAATATTAATAAAATTATATATTAACTTTTTAAGAGCTTTATTAGCAACTGTTTACATATAGAAAAAAAATATTTAGATTTTACTAATATAAGTTATTGTACTCCATGATTACCCATCAAGCTATTAATCCACTATCAAATAAATTTGTTTTCGATTAAATGTCGAGCCATGAGCGAGTTAAAGCTGAGAATATTGACAAATTATTTAATAGGCATAATTTTCCACTTATGATTCCCTGTTACATAAATGCTTATATCCATAATGATCTTCCCAACTTAAATTAAATGCACAAAAATAATTGAACTTAAAAATGAAATGCCCTCCATTAAACAACCTAATACTTATTTTGTGTATGTTGGAATTTGTTCCTTCATGCGGGGTGCGAGTGAAAATTAGCAAATTGAGAAAGCAAAAGTAATCTATATCTATACCTCTATATCTATACTATAAAACTTATACTTCTATACCTTTAGGCCGCATTCACTTTGAGAGATGGGACGGGATATAGGAGGATATCCCGCATCGTCCCATGTTCATTTTGGTTGACTTGAGCCCGCGATTTGAATCCCGGCCCGGTGATTATCCTGCAACGGGATGACTAAGCTGTCCCACCTCCATAGGTCGGATTTGTTTATCCCAAATTGGGTGACCGCTTGCTTTTACCATATTACCCCTGATAGTTAATTGAATTACATTTTTTCAGCAACAGTTCATTTCTTCTCCCAATTTCAAAATCGATCAAAAACCCTAACCAAGACATTCATTTCTCTCTTATCCGCCCCCTTTCCTTTTTCTTCATTTCTTCTCCCAAATTCAAAATCAAATCGGCCGGAAAACTCTACTCCCTGGCTCATCGACAGCGGCGGCAGCGTTCGGCAGTGGCGGAAGTATGGTGGCAGCTCTCAGCGGCGGCAGGCATGGCAGCCTCTTCTTCACTGCGACGGACAGCGGCGGCGAGGGCAGGCTCCGGCTCGAAAGGCTCCGTCCTGATTTTCCGGCAATTAACGGGGCGGTGACGATGCGAAACTGTGGCGAGTCGTCTTGTCTGGTTCGGCCTCTCCGTGGCGTCTATGCCTGTCTCTTATACACATCTAGATGTGTATAAGAGACAGACTGTGGCGAGTCGTCTTGTCTGGTTCGGCCTCYCCGTGGCGTCTKTGCAGCGACAGAACGACKGCGCGGYGCTGGGSTAATTGGATTCGACACWGACTTGCAATCTGCTGAGTCAGTATATGAAGGAAAAAGGCACTCTTAGAAACTTGAATCTAGAAATTGGTGGAAAAGTCGAAAGCCTCGACGCTTTAGGTATTTTTTTTATTTTTATATTTTTTTCCCCGGATTTTGTTCAGATATTCTTCTAGTTGTTTTTATATGTTTGATATTCTAGATAGATCTGTAGCAGAAGAGATTATAATTGTGAAGCTAATTATAATTGCCAAAACTGTTTTACTCAATTTTCACTGTTTTTTTTGGCAATTAGAAATTAAAACCGGTTCCATAATTTCCAGCTGATAAATTAAATTTTTGTTTAATTTCAGTGAAGCCTGGATCATCTCTTGTTGCATCAGCTTCTACAAGTATCGATTTAAACACAAACAATGGGAAATCTGCTCAAGCTCCTTCAGAAAAACAAAACATTTCTCAACTGTGATAGTTGAAGATGACTCAAATAAAGCTAGCACAAGGTTCTTTTCTTTCACTGTAGTTGATTAGTCATATATATATGATTTCGATGTGGTTGCAAAAATTATTGAAGATAAAGTGATATGTTGTAGTAGAAATGAAATTCAATTGAGAATCAAACCGGTGTTAATTTTATTTAAAGACGGTAAATTGTAAAAGTGCTTTATATTATGAAAGCAGAATTAGGAATTTTGGGTTATGATTGACTCTGGAACTTAAAAATAATCTACGTTAGAGGAATTTGAGAAATATATGTAGTTATAATAGCTAGTTAAATTTTGGGTTACATATATTTTAAGAATAACTAGTTATAATTGCTGATCTCACCGAATCCGTTCAGGAATTTGACCAAATGGTTACGAGCTACATGAGGTTGAGTCTCAACCCTCATGCTTCTGCCGAATTCTCAAGATATCTCAGGAACATTGGCATCGGCTTCAGCGAACTGGTTCGAAGGTATCATTTATAATTAGTTATATATACATGTTGCTATCTATACACAGCAAATAAAATAAATAAAGGTCTTGCACATATATGTATTGATGCAGTTACCAGACTAAGCTCGGGTATAAGGGAAGGTTTGAGGACTTGGAAGAAGAGCAGAAGCTAGAGGTGTATGCTTCAATAATCGAGGCATCAGGCAGGCTAAGTGTGTTGTCCAAGGATGAGGGAGACATAATTAAGGCTAAGGGACGGATGAAGTTATTGAAATACGGTTCAACAGCCTTGCGCATAATAGACGTTGGACAGATAATCTGGGAAACCTTTTCGTCGGACCACCCCATCACGACAGCTACAATAGAGGCCCTAGTTCTGGCAGCGAATATAGGAGGGGCGGCAATTGGAAAGGTTGTCGGAGTGGCAGTAGCAACTCATTTGACTGGTCAAGCGGCTACTACATTGTTCATCACCGCCGTTGGAGTGGCTACAGGATCTGTGGGAGGTTTTATTCTTAAACGGGATGACGTTGATGCTCTTTCTACCATTGCTATGAAATTGACTGTAAAATAAATGTTGTAGTTCAATTTTTTGTGGGACTAGTTATTATTATTATTATTATTATTATTATTATTATTATTATTATTATTATTATTATTATTATTTTGTGGTGTTGAATTATACACATCAAAAAAATCTTGAAAGAACAAATTAGGTGCAATAAAGTTTAATAGTGAATTTTGTTGGCTGTCATTGATACTAATGTATTGTTTTTTATGCCCCAGTTTTTGTGGTGCTTTGAATGCATTTATTAGTCCCAAATTATGTTTTAGTTGAAGTTTTTTGAGACTAATTATTATTATTATTATTATTATTATTATTATTATTATGTGATGTTGATTCAGTGCTTCAGTTTTAGTAATAGTTTGATGCATTTAGTAGACCAAGGGCAAGAACGACATTTTCACGATAATCTTCACATATCATTCAAAGTGAACGCCAGATGGGATTGGTATCTGGCGAACCCAAAATGCAGCGTCAGCCCAACTGGGATTGGTATCTGGCGAACCCAAAATGCAGCGTCAGCCCAACTGAACGGCTGATTATTCCATCATCTACAGTACAGTCCGCCCTTGATGGGATGAAAATATCCCATCCCATCACTCAAGTGAACGCGGCCTTATAATATAAGAAAATAAGGGGTGTTACTGTAGCACCCTCTCCTTTTGACACGTGGCCACTCATATACCGCTTGTATTAGGATTTAAACTACTAGAGTCCTTTATTTCTTTCCTCTTCTTATCTACACCACAGTCGTCTTCTCACATCACACGATCATGAATTTTGCAGTTACAGAGCTGTGGGGATAGCAGCGAAGAGGAGCTTTTTGTGCTTTCGAGGCATACGAGGGTCGTAGTAACAAAAAAAAGCGTACTAAATTCGCACCGGTGGGTCTTCAAGGCTGGTGGATGGCATTGTCTGATAATAATTTTGCACAAATTTTAAGTTTTTTTTATGACTTTATTTTTTAATGATTTGCATTATTAGTGTGGAATTTATTTACAAAAAGAATTGATTTTTAAAGTTTAAACAAATACCTTGGTGTTTGATTTTTATTGGTGTTTGTGTTTCAGTAATCCTTGACATTTTCTGCATTTCTTTATTATTTTCTGATTTTGGTATCTTTGTTATTTTTTGTATTTTCTTTGGATATTAAAATATACAAGACTTATTTCTCTGCATTCCGTCTCCCTCTCTCAACTCCAACATATAATTTTCCATCCATCGTCTTTATAGATATCACTATGCAAGCCAATTTTTTTTAGCAAAAAAAATAAAGACCCCATGGACGATTGTGAAGCTGGCGCCTTCCTATGCGTGAAGAATCGAGGGAAATGATCAGGAATTTCTTAAAATAAGTCCAGATTAACCGGTACGATGCTTGATTTTTGATAATTTGTACCCACATTTTTATTTGATCATTTCTATTACATTTGGCTGATTTATGGTTAGTGGATCTATGATCTATTTGGTCGCCGCGGCTCATTTTCTCTCTGAATGGATCAAACGCCATTTGGCTGATTTATGGATGTTGAGGATCCGTCGTTTAATCTTGGTATGTATACATGGTTTATAGCAAAATTTTATAGGGTTCAATATCCTTTTCTTCTCTTGGAAAATTACGTGTTCAGTTTTTTATTCCTATTAATTGGTATTAGGTTTTTATTTTTTTGAGAAAAAAGTTCAATCAGGATCACTGATCTTATTTCAATATTCTTATTATCTACGGTTCTTGCAATTTTAATTGGTAATCAATTGTCAAATTTGTTTTATTTTTTGATAAAGAGATGATTTTTGCTTGATTTTGTTGTTATAATAATTATGCATCTTGTATACAAGTTGCGTGTAAGTCCTCATTATTCTGAAAGGTGATTATTTGAATTGTTTAGATCCTGATCTCTGGTGAAGCATTATTATTATTATTATTATTATTATTATTATTATTATTATTATTATTATTATTATTATTATTATTATTATTTTTTTTTTTTTGAATATTTATTGATTCACTAAGAATGTTGCATAAGTTTGAGATTTGGCTATTATATGACCATACTTTATGATTCATCATTTAATTTTTGTCTATTCTTATTGTTGTTGTTTTGTTCAGATGTCTATGAGAGGCTAATTTAGAAAGGAAAGAAATTAGGTCTTTTCCAGTTGTGAGCCACTCAAACCGTGAGTGCCGTGTGACATGTAAGTGCAAACTCTATCCCTCTTTTCACAAAGTTCTGTGCCATGTTTTTGCCTTTACTTTTTATTTTCACTTGTTCATTCCCTTCAATTCGATCAGCAAACAAGTTCATTTTGTGTCTCTTTGCAATTTACATATAATAAATTGTGATATAAAGTGTAGTGGGACCCTTATGGCTTGTGATTGCATTTGATATTTTTAAATTCTAAGACGATGTGTGCTGGTTGTTAGTCTATGTATGTGGTTGTGAGTGTGATGTAATCTTACATGACAAGTAAAGTAATGTTTTGAAACAAATGTACTGCCTCATTTCTGTTAATATGAGTTAAAGTGTTAAGCGATAGATTTTACTGACAAAATAGTGATAAACCATCATATCAGAAGATTTACGTACATTTAGAGATATCATAGGTTTAAAATAATCTCATGGTTTCATCACAGGATTATATTCTCATATTCTTCGTTCAATCGGCCAAATGATTCCAGTTGAAGAGGTAAGAATCGTAAAAATACTACTATTATTTCATTGAAATTGGTATGCATTTTCCTGGTTTCCTATCTTCTAAACGCTTTTTGTCTACGAGTAGTTATTTACAGATGGCAGCGAGCTAGCGAAACAACTCTATGTAAGAAGCTGCTTGATTTATTTAACTTTGCTTTCACACTTCTGGTTCTCAACTACTCCTGCGTTGGTTTCATGATTTGTTCTTTTCTTCACTTTCATGGGTTACTTGAGAAAAATTAACATTTAAATATTTTAGCTAAGTGACTAAATTTTATTTTATTTTACCATAAACAGGCGAAACATTAACAGGTGATATACAGTTCTTGATGATATACAGTTCCTGGGATTTAATTGGCATCCATTTTCCTTTTACTTTTCCTTTTCTCTTTTCTTGTTTTTATTTCGTTTAGCATGGGGAAGGGGAGGGTGATATGGATTCATCTTTTAATTCTTGAACCTTTTTTTTTTAATTTCTTTTGGGTTTGTTTGTTTTAAGTCGATGATGCTCGACATTTTAAGATTTTGTGATTCTGGTTATGGCATGGGATGAGATTTTTGCTGTACAGGGTTTCACAGCTGGTTCAACTAATAATGAATTGCACGAGTGGCTCATCTGTATCAAGCAACTACTCAAGTTCCTTTTGTCAGTTCCGCCGGTGGCTCACTCAGGTTTTTTTATGTCCATATGAATTTATTTAAAAGAATTGGGGTCTTTTAGAGCAAATTAATTGAGGTTAGTTCTTATAATACTTTTAGTTCTATTTTTTTCCTTTGCATTTCTCATATATCTTGTGAATTCATTTTGTATCGGTTTGTGTCTACAACTGCAAGTTTTCTTTATTATTGTTCATATATGTTTGAGAGCACTGATATATTGATTTGGTAATAATTCTAAATTAGTATGTTATAGTTTTCAGTATCCAAAACATTGTTTGGGTTTTTTCTTATTTGTCGAGTCATTGATATGCGAAGTTACCCCGAGTGAAATGATAACAGGAACAATTAGTCTTCAATGTTTAGTAGTCCTGATCACCTATTATGACTATTTAGCTTACAATTGTAGGTAGATATCAAAATTTAAAGATTACTGTCCACAATAATCCCTTCACCACACTCTCAATTTTCATGCATTTGTAGCATTGTTGATTTATGGATCCGTTTTTAAATTTTACTAATAATTACCAAAACCACCCTCGGGCTTAGCTTTATTCAATCGTTACCATTGGCTTGAATTTTGTTTGTTTATATTTTTCGAAACTTCGATTACTGAAGGTGGTGTGAAAATTAAAATATACGTCACCACCACAAATCTTCTTTTCTCTATTTTCTTAAGTGTTTTATTCAGCCGGGATTCTGCTTAGACAATAATATACAGGGTTTTCAAATGTTCTACGATTTGGATTTATAAAGTTTTATTAATCATTGAAATTTTTGTTTGTTTTAGTACAATTAGAATTATTTTATAATTAAAATTTGGGTTTAACTAAATCCATACTTCTATTTTTTCATGTTTATTTTTCAAAGTTAATTAATAACAAAACAAGGTTTTAATAATATATCATATGTATACTTATTTCTTCTATTTTCTTTAGTTTGATTAATCCTTATATTTTAACTTAGCAATCTATTGATTTTGTGAAGAAAGAATTAATTGTTGTTTGATTTACTATTTTCCCCATTCACAAAGTTTGTTCTAATGGAGTTCTTTTTTTCTTTTTTCTGGTCATATTATAATTAATATTTTTTTTATTAATTTGTTGATTTTTGGGAGAAGAAATTATTATTATTATTATTTGCTATTTTTCCTCTGGTAGAGTTCGTTTTAATGCAGTTTGTTAGATTATTATGAATTCGCGTTTGATACCTACGTTTATGAAGATTTCCTAATTTGGCGAGATTGAAGAATCGATAAATATCAAGGTGACAGGTGGTCACTTTTATGTTTCACACATGTTTCTTTTTATTTAATTTAAACTTGGTTCAAAATACAAACAATCTCTTTTCTATTTTGTTTTTTTATTTAAATTCAAACACTATTAAAAACTTGCCTTCTATCTAAAATTCTCTTAACTACTTGATAAAAAAATTGAAGTTACTCTAGCTATCCCTCCATTCTACACATGGCTTATCATACGTTTGACAAGTGGCTTATTTATGATATGTACTAACATGAGCGTCTCTTGTAGAATTAATATGAATATAGTTTTATATTAGGGTTATCGCTGGTTTGGCTGCTCTCTTCTGTCATCTATCTCTATTTTTTATGTTTATTGTCTCAAGCGACGACTTGGGAATTCAGATGATGCCTTTAGATGTTTAGAAAATTCATTCAATCAATGATTATGACTTGGGTTTTCAGATGGCGAGTTACATGATTTTACTTTTCATTATCTTAAGTCACTTAAACCCTATAACATCCTTCGTCATGCGCCTCCCAATTAGCTTTTCAATAATTTCGGGTTAGTCCTGAAAAATAGAATCGATTGATGACTGCAAGTGTAGTGCCAATTTTAATTAAAACCCCGATCTAAGAATCAATACGGTGAGTTCATACTAATTTTGTAATTAATAGTTGCTCCAAAATAAAGGATATAATTGAGAGAATCACTTTTAAATTTGACGTCTTTGAGATTCGTAAGCTTAATTGGAGTTACCTCATTTTTTGGAAATTTGTATTCATTTGTGCTCGATTACGTGTTTTTAGCCGGTGCTGTGAAAGTCTTTCAATTTCTCAATGTAAATTGGTTTATTGTTGTTATCGTGATGCTAATTGAATAAGATTTACGTAATAATGTGCACGAATAATAATTCGATAGTTATAATTTGAAAAGGACATTTGAAGATGGATTCCCAATTTGTTCATACCTAGCGTCCAAAGTAGGGATGGCAACGGGACAGGTCACGTAGTGTAGTTGATTACCAGTACCCGACCCACGAACTTGCCCTAATGCCCCGACCTGGCTTGTGCCCCGCAACGGGTCCGTTAAAGCCGCCCCGTGCCCTGCCCCGCTTGGGGCGGGTCCACCCCGTCCCGCCCCATTTTTTTTTCTTATCATTTTATCTAGATTACAACATGAACCTTTAAACTAATGCAACATGTTTATAAATTGTCATAAACAAAAAAACACGACTGAATAAACAAACAAAATCCAATAATCACATGACACAAAATAGTCTAAAAGCACTCCAGTTTAAAGTTACAAATAAAATTGGTCTAAACAAGCATAACGATTAAAAATACAATAGTGTTTCAAGGACATGATCACATGTGTCTATCGATTCAAAAATAATTAAAATATGTAGGCGCTTGTATAATTTTGAAAAAATGCATGTGACCTTAGACGCACATTTGAAGTCCATTGCATCCAAAGCCTAAACTGTCATCAGTATCTTATCTTTCTTTTTCCTGCAAAAATGTGTGTAAATGTGTATAAATAATCATGAGAACTAAGTTCCAATCAAATATCATTAAAAAGAAGAATGTGCAGAACAAACCAAAGCTGAGTTAGAAAAAGAACTCCATTTCCTTGTCAAGTATAAGGAGAAAAAAACATTTACGATTACCTTAATTAAAAACATCAAAAACAAATGCATTGGTAAATGTACACTAATTCATATAAGTTGACAGAACTAGATAAAGAAAAAGAAAAAACAATGGCTCGGGATGACAACTATTTTTACATTACACCTACTGTATGATATCATTTTTTAACACTTTTTACGATCCTATACCATAGTATAGGCAGTAGATGAATATAATAGTAGATGAAAAAACAACATATCTTTACAATATTTGGTTAGATGGGAAAGATGATGTGCATAAATTTATACTTAAGAACAACTTCAAAGCAATCATGGCAGATACTAATTTATTCTTTAACAAGAAAAAAACCTTTATTTTATTTCCCTGTAGAAAATTTGAGCCAGAACTTTTTTGGCTCAAGATATCCATTATAGACAAAACATAATGTTGTGAAAGAGTGTGGAAATAATTAACAAAGTAATAAATTTCAAAGAAATTCTTTCATTCATTAAATCCTAGAAAAACCTAGACATTCTCACACATGCTTGCCACTTTAACATTGGCTTGGGAAAATTCTTAAAATTCAATTAATTGAGAAACCATCAATAAAAATAAATAAATTTGAAAATCAACACAATATACCCATTTGTAATCTTCTCAACTATGACAAATGAAAACTGGAGTGTAAAATTTAGACAAGCAAATATAAAGGAGAAACGAAAGAGAACAAAAATTTGAAAATGGGACTAACTCCATTAAAAAAAGCAATACCTTAAAATGAACTCTGTGATAGGATCCCTTAGACTTCCAGGCTACAATAAACATAACATGAAAAGAAATCATCATATATATATCTCCAATAGGAAGAACTTGCACAAAGTAACTCGCAAGTAAACCAAAATAAAAAAAATAAAAAATCATACCCCAAATCCCCGATCTCGATCTTCTCATCATCTGAATCATAAAAAATCGTGGCATATGCTCCAACGGTTGAATTTTCTGCATTTATTAAAGAGTAGCATATCATATTAATTATCAACACATCAAATTAACTTGATACTATAATTCAAATAATTACATTTCTTGGCTAATATCCAATTTTGTGAACACATTAAGGCCTCAATAGTATTAGGGTGAAGTCTACTACGATGAGGGCTAATCAATCGTTCACTTGTGCTGAAAGCGGACTTCGAAGCAATCGTAGAGACCGGAATAGCTAGAATATCCCTTGCAATTTGGCTTAAAACTGGATATTTACCTTTATTGGACTTCCACCAAGTTAAGACGTCAAAATCAAGTGTCCGCGATAAAACATCCTCGTCTAAGTATAGATCCAACTCCGACTTTGTAGATTTTCTTTTTCTTTGAGAAGCATACAAATCAAAATTACAAAGTGATGGATCATTAACACCACTAGAATCCACCAATCCACTTGTATCACTAGTCTCTTTCACTCTCTCTTCATCTCATATTGCTTAAGCACCCACGACACAAATTAAGTATTTCTTCTAACTCATACTCACCGTTACTACCATAAATCTTTGGAAAATAGTACTCTAGCAAAACCGACTTATACCTGGGATCAAGCACAATCGCCACCCCCATGATGCCATGCACATCAGACCAATATTTATCAAACTTGTTAAACATCTTCTCAGATATTAACTCGACCACCTCAACACCACAAATCGACCATTGATTCATCTCAAACTTAATCTCTCAAATTTTAGGAAAGCTCAAATTTGTGTGTGTGGTGTGTGTGTGGGGGGGGGGGGGGGGGGGGTGGTGGTGGTGGTGGTGTTAACTTCCATTCATTTTCACTAAGAAAAGTTTTATACTTTGGATCACAACTCTTCAAGCGAGCAAACACATCTTTATACTCTATAGCTATTTGTAGCATCAAATAGGTAGAGTTCCAACGAGTTTTACAGTAAAGTATAAGCTTCTTACCGGCTGGCACACGAAGATGACGAGCTGATTCCTCAAATTTCTCCCATATTTTTGGTGTTCCGGACCAATAAGAAACGCTGTCTCTCACGTTCTCAATTGCGCCTTCGATGACTTTTAAGCCTTCTTTGACAATCAAGTTCAATATGTGTGCACAATATCGCATATGCAATAATTTACCGCCAAGCAACAGTGAGTCAACTAGAAGCTTCTCCAAAGGCAGATCCAACGCTGCATCATTAGTCGAACAATTATCCATTGTTATAGTGGATAGTTTATGATCCATGTTCCAGTCTAGTAGGCATTCCAATAAAGTTTCACACAAGACCTCACTAGCATAAATAAACCTGGAAAATAAATTTAAAACAAAGGTCAATGCATATAATTTTTAATTATAATTGTATTATTGCCAAATAAAATGGTCCCCAGATCCCAGACAAGAGCTTTTGTTCAGAGTTTCATCGATACATTGCTTTTACATAAAATTTAATCTGTCAATCTTTCAACTTGATGTATAATTAGTCCTGGATCTCAAGCATTTCTTAAGCATGGCATGCATATAAGGGATAAGGCAGTTGAGAAGGAAGGAAAAAAAAAGTTTTTTCAGCTTATATATATTAATATGCCCCAAAAATAAACATTCTTAGATTAATAACATATAATTAAGTCTTTTATTTTCTCCATTTAATTCCCTGTCCATCTTTCTGCTGATCGCCACAAATACAATATTTGTCAGTGATGCAAAAGAAATTATTGCATATATACTTTAAGGAATCCAATTATCATGCAATGAAAAAAAGAAATATAATTAATTACAAACAGATTAAAAAAAAGTTCAGTCTTTTTTTTAATTATTCAAATAGTTTTTTTTTTTTTGTGAATTTCTGCAATATGTTCAGTTTTATATTTCATGTTTAGGTGTAATTGTTTTGAAATTCACTCAGAACACAAGCAAAGTATATATATAATAAAATTAAAAATTGATACCTAATTATTCGACTTTGCAGCTTCCAATTGTTGTCAATAAAATGTGCGGTAACAACCATAAACCCTTTCTTCTGATGTGAAGATGTCCACATATCGGTTGTGATTGCAACTCGACTATCATTGGTTTCAAATGTGTGCATCACATCCTTCTTCAAAAGTTCAAAAACCTTCGGACAATCATTCTTCATTGTGTTATTTGTCACCAACTTAAAACAAGGATTCACGGACTTAACAAAGTTTTCGAATCCTTCATGTTCGACCATCTTTAGAGTATACTCGTGTATGATGATCATATTTGCTAGCTCTTTACGAGATGCATCTTGATCAAAGTTGTAAGGAGAAAGTTCAAACTTGTCTTTATTGAAGTTACCTTGCAGAACCTGCTGTCTTATGTCTGCTACTTTCTTACCACGACATCTTGCATGATGCTTCCTTGACTCGGATCACCTAGCATAAATGTCGGACAATGCTTGCACTTAGCCTTCCACTTCCCTCCTATCTTCACCAGTTGATGATACACTGCCCATATTTGTGCTTTAAGTTTGCCAGTAGTTGCAGAAAGACCTAGTGCTGCGTTTTCATTGACATTGATACCATCATCCAAACCCAAAGGACTAACGTCAACGTCAAGAGGGATCAACATATCCGGAGAACTAACAGGCGTAGGAGATGAGGATGTCAACAGTGAAATGTCAAAATGTAACTTTTCCAAATTTGGACTCAAAGGATGGTTTTCTGATTGACCATCCATGATGTCGAAGCTGCACACAAAACAGAAGAAGATATTATCAGACATATTGTCAAAATAATCGTTGTATTCTTGGACTAACTAACAAGATATTTATTAATGGGGTAAATTACAGTAGTTCAAATCAAATTGATTCAGGATAAATGATCTAAGCATGCCACTATGATTAAAACTACTCTTCCTTTGATGGCCGAACGATAAACTTATCAAAACTAAAAATGAGACTCTAATTTTTAATTTTTAGATTATTTTTAGATTTAATAAAAATCAGATAAACATCTTTAACACTATTAAAATATAAATTTAGATTGACAGGAAATCAGTCAACACAAAATGAAAACATAATCAAAATTTACCCCTATTTTTACCAAAATTGCAATCCACCTCATTTCAAAATCAAAATAATATATATACATATTAAAAAAAAATAAGAAATTGATTAGTCTTGTAATCATTTCGCTCGAATAAACTAACGTAAGACCGAGAATGGGCATGTATGTTATAACTAACTAACTAACTAACCTAAAAGCACAGGATAAATGCAGTTAAGTAGGACCGAGATAGCAAGCAGGAGCGAGAGTTCCGAGACGGTCTTTGCAACTTCGACGTCGTTCATGAATAAATATCCGATATTGTGTCCAAACACCAAGAAAATAATCGTGAAGAATACGCCGATCACGACCGAGGTGGTTATAAGGACCTTGATTGAAAATTTGGTTGCTTTAGCGTCTCCTCGTCTGAGCTCGTTCGCAATCCGTACGCTATGCACGAAAAGAATTTATAATAACTAGTGTGAAAGCCCGCGAAAATCGCGGGCAAATATAAAAAATGTAAAATAGATGAAATTTATTAAAAAAATAATTAAGAATGTGAATTATTATATCAAAAATAAAAAAATATTGTTCGCTTTATATTTTGAATTTTTTTTTGCTACATTAGTTGTTTTGTTTAAAATGATATCATTTTCGTTGCAACAAAGAATTTCCGACCGTTTATGCTCTTAACTATCAATATTGTGAAATAAATATGACTTGTTCATTGTACGCGAGTTTTATAATGATACTTTGAAAGATTTGTGATAGATATAAAAATAAAATAAAAAATCTTAAAATATGATTGTATTTTAAACTTATGTGRYGTCTCGTTCAATAWARAAATCGTTCAAGTTCTGGTATATTTTTATTTATATTACATCATTTTTCATAATGAATAGTGTTCGAGTGCATTTATACATSCAATCCACGGGATTAGTTGTTAAATATAGTAAATTACCCTTAATGTGACGTTCAAACCCAAAGATAACCGAAATTGTGAAAATATTAAGTACCCCTTGAGTGATATCAAATTCATATTTGATAAGGTTATCATATTCATTCGAGATGCGAAAAATATAATTAAGACAAAAATTCTTGTTTGCATATGTAAATTCAGAATTTTTGTTAAATCTGTTTTTCATTTAATTTCCTTTCCATTAAACATTCCAAAATTCTTGTTTCCATATGTATTTGAGCTAAGTTTCAAAGTTTATAGAGTAATTAACAAAATCGACACACTTTATTTTTAATTATAATTAATTTAATTTTTTTTCGAGAACTTCACGCTGTATTTATTTAGACAAAATATGAAATACCATATTTCAATCAAATATTTTATTAACATAAATGACTCCCAGTAAATTCTTTTTGTGATGTTTGACCTTTTTTAATCAATCAAATAATATGGGGTAATCATAATTTTGTTATAGTAATTACTATTAAAACTAAATTGATTGATTAAATTATGGGAATGGTAATCAATATAGTAATTTTGGGGAAATTTTGGGGTAATCATATAGTAATTTTGTTATACATAATTTTAGTGTTATGTATTTTTTATTTCCATATTTTAAATAGTACGATTTTCAAATGTTAACTAACAGATAGGCATATTATAAATTCAGAATAAAACTAAATACCGAAATCCTTTTTTCTATATGTAAATTCAGAATCTTTGTTAAATATGTTTTTTATTTAGTTTCTTTTTCATTAAACATGTTCCCAAACACTTAAAAAAATCAAAATAAATATATAAAAAAAATCATATTATTGCGTGCGAAACAAATAAAAAAAGGGCATAATCATATATTTGATCCACACTATGATTTTTATTGGTTTATCTGTATATTTTCATAATGAAATACAAATCCAGGCAATTAAATAAATTCAAATACATATACAAATAATTACATAATTGAGAAACAAAAAAGGAAAAAGCTGGCTAATAATATATTTACTATCCACCGTATGATTTATTGATTCTTAAGAATAAAAAATAATAATACTTGTAATAGTAATAGGAACTAAGTCAACCGTTGATTTACTATCCACCGTATGATTTATTGATTTAATGATTTACTATCCACCGTATGATTTATTGATTTAATGATTTATTTCAAATTAATGCTACACTACAACCATCAACCGTTGCTCAAAAGTCAATCTCAAGTCTCAATAAAAATATAAAATAGGACGAATAATTAAAGAAAAAACTAATAAAAATTCATATATAATCTAAAAAAAAAAACCTAAGAAAAAATCGTATATAATCTCCGTAAGCAGATCCATCCAAAATTCCAAACAAATTAATTTTCTTTTTTCATTTTACCTCCTCAGCAAACACATTATGTATATTTACACATTATATATTTAACTTCTTTCTAATTATGGGCGCCCATTGAAATAGGAGAATCAATTCTAAAAACCAAATAATAAGTACTATATAATATTGAGAGATCCAATTAAAAATTGGACAGTGAGACTAATTAATTAATTATAGAGAAGTCCTCATATTAATATATGTATTGGATACATCAATCAAATTAAAACTAACCAAACATGAACTTATTCCATGAATCAGAGAGAGTATACATGAATATATCCTCTCCCACTCAAATTAAACACAAAAGCTWCTTTATGTCGGGGCTTACTWTYAACTGAAGTATATTTAGTTAAAACACTTATTTATTTTAATTTGTGGTCAATTGAGGAAATGACGTATCTCATATCACAGGTTGCAACTCGCAGAAACAAACCGCGCACTAATATCAGTTATAGTATCATTTACAGCAGTGTCAAGACACATCCCCTGCAATCATCTGCATCTGCAGAAATATCTCTTGTGCATTGGACCATGCCATACAATGTCGTCGTGTTTCCTATGGCAAAAAACTTATTGGGCGCTCTAATAGCAGTTTGGGACAGGTCTCCCATCAAATTTAAGACTGCCCACATCTCCCATGCTCAAAGAGTCCCCATGATTTAAGAATAGCGTACAATGTCGTCGTGTTTCCTACGGTGACCAGGGTCCCCATGATTTTCGCATGACTTCGTACAGTTTTCAAGTTCACCTTCTCAATCCTTCGATTACATGCATGCAAAATATTAGTTATTATGTATTAAAATTAAAGATGAGTAAACAATTTTTTTAATCCGTTATGTATATGGTAAAAGTAAGGTGTGCATGTGGTCATACTACATACCTGAGTATCCAAGCCAATACAAAAGTGAGAGCAGAAATAAGATTGCACATTGCAGAGCGAAAGTGGCTGATGAATATTTCATCCCAGCATAGAACATGATCTGACCAATAACCGGACTGCAGCAGTTTTCAAGCAATTTTGAAGTGCAAAAGTAACTTATGAAACGACCTGCTAATCTATCCAAATGTTCTGCAATGGGATTGCATAAACTCACAGTTACACTATGACATTTATTTGCACAATAACACACAAGTTCCAGAATCCAACAAAATTTTCATTATTCAGCATTGAAATTCTTAATTTTAACTCTGTCAAAAAAATAAAATAAAAAACTACCTCTCTATTGGAAATATGTGCATTCCCATTTTGGAGTAACTTCAAAATGCTTGTGCATATTCTTTTCAAGTCACTGCCCGACTCAATTCCAAATGAGTTCTACATGAATCGGTGCAACCCAATTTAATTTAACTAAAATTTCCTCAAACTTCGATAAATTTTTTAAAAAAAAAGTTAGATAAATCGGACAACAGAAGGCTTACGGATCCGAATCTAAAAATTAGCCAAAAAATAAAATAAAATAAAATAAAATAGGGTTAGGATAAATTACCTATGGAATCTGAAAATCAATTTGAAAAAGAAGAAGAGCCTTCCACCCGCCTCTCCATTGGATTACAGAAGCAGATTTGGAAAAAAAAGAAATCGAAGAATTTTTCAAATTACAGAAGCAGATTTGAAATTTCTTTATGAAATTTCTTAGTTAATTAGGCTAAACCTCAAGAGTAGGTTTTGTAATTATCACAAAGAAATATGAAAACGCATAAGAGAAACTGAGCCATCATTTAGTGTTATTTTACCTTAGTTTGCCGAGGATTTGTAACTCAAAAGCGAGCATCACCTGATATGTCGCCGTCTAGAAGCTTCGAGCTGCGTAGATCCATCAAATCCATTTTTCTTATAATTCCGATTGTTAATCTTTGAAATTAAATAGRTAACTATTAAAAATAAATAATCAAATAAGTAAAACAAAGTATTCATGCTAAAAATTTGAAAAAAAACTCCATTCGCCGAGTAATAATAATAATAATAATAATATCCAATAACTACCAGTTATATCTGTAAATCAAAGTGGTCTTTCAGAACGGAAATATGATTAAAAAAAGGTCACATAACACATTTCAAAAGAAAAGAGTTTGTAAAATAAACGTACGTTAATAAAACATGAAAGCAACTGCAGTATYAGTGAGTAAACACGGTGTCGTTCCGTCTGGGCGGCYTATCARGAATCGAGCCAGGCTTAAACTTCGACGCCTCATRTCTAGCAAGCTCCGGAGGGACAGGGCTATTGCTCTGAGTCAGCATCTGCTTGAGATCATAAAACACTTCAGTGTCATGCAGAGTCAAGAACGTCGTAGCTACACCAGTCTTCCCAGCACGACCCGTCCTCCCAATACGATGAGTGTAAGCTTCGATATTATTAGGCATGTCATGGTTTATCACATGCGCCACATCAGGTATATCAATACCACGTCCATCTACATCAGTTGCAACCAATACATTGTACCTCTTAGTCCTAAACCCTTCAAGGCTTATCTCTCTCTGCTCCTTTTATTTCCCACCGTGCAACGTGGTTATTATATAACCCTCCTTATCCAAAGTCTTGGCAACATAGTCAGCAACCTTCTTCGTGTTAACAAACACAATAGCCGTCTTATCGCCAAGCTCGTCTAGCAGTTTCTTCAACCTATCAATTTTATCATTCTCCCTCAACATAAGTACGTGTTGGGTAATGAGCTCAGTTGCTTTCCCTGCAGTGCCGATATTGACAACAACCGGATTTCTCAAGTAATTTCTCGCTAACCGCTCGACAGCTGGCGRCATTGTAGCACTAAACATATAAGTGGTTCTATAAATCCTTTTCTCATCAAGCTCTTCATCCTCGTTCTCCGGTTTCATGTTACTCGAAGGCATCGCATCTAACACGCCAACCACTTGCGGTTCGAAACCCATATCAATCATACGGTCAGCTTCATCAAGGACGATATAATTACACTGATTGAGAACTACATATCTCCTTTCCAAACAATCAAGAAGACGCCCGGGCGTAGCAATCACAACCTCACATCCCTGCCTAATCTTAAACCCTTGTTCCTCTATCGATTGCCCACCAACAATAGAAACAACCTTAATCCCCATGTAATGGGCGAATTTCACAGTCTCTTCCTCGATCTGCTGAGCGAGCTCTCTCGTAGGCGCCATCACAACAGCATATGGTCCCTCAGCTTCATTCTCCTCGCTTATAGGAGGAAGCCTAGTGATGTAAGTCAGCATAGGAAGAACAAAAGCAGCRGTTTTACCTGAGCCCGTCTCTGCAATGCCAATAACRTCTYGCTGCWGTAAGCCAAGCGGGATTGCGGCCATCTGAATAGGAGACGGGGTCTTGTAACCGGCCCTCTYGACCGCCTTAAGTAACTCTGAGCTCAACTTGCTCTCGTCCCAGCTCCTCATAGGTCGAKGAATCCTAGAACCCTTGTAAGAGATGTTGTAACTCATAATATTACACCACATTTGCTATCATGAAGATGGATTAACAAATCAAATATCTGAAATGATAGCAATTAAGACTAAGAACAAGAATCAAGAATTAAAAGAGAGATTTATAAATTAGCAAATAGGCAGTTAAATCTAACATAAATGCATTGAAGAACACGAAGCAAAAATTAAAAAGAGAATCAGAAAATAGTAATTTGGTAATTAAATTTGGAATATAATAACAAAGACGGAGAATTCAAAGCATAATTCATAAAAGAGAAACAATAACCTTCAACCCTAATCAAAGAAAATTAACAAAACATAAGCATTTGAATCAGTAATAAGAAATAATAATTCAAATTCCACTAAATCATACCGAATTTTGGCACCTCGCGTTGTAAATAAACCTTAACCTGAAGACACCCGGTTTCCTCGACGATTATCACTATGTCGTGCTCAGATAACAGATAAGTAATGAAACCTCTCGATTTGAAGCGTCAACACCATCGAACTCGCCACCCGTCAACACCATCGAACTCACCACCTGACAACACAAATTATAGATCGACAAAATCATATATCAATAATATTCCCAGATTTATCACGAATTGAAAAAAATAAATTACTTCGGATGGGGATTCCAGATCGTATTTTCCCACGAACTTGGAAAATTTTAAAAATCGATGAAATCCAGATCCAAAATTGAGAACGGAATTTCAGATTTGTTAATCATTCAAATCGATGAATATTCAGATATATATTTTGCAGAACTAATTTGTAAAAGAAATCGACATTCGATGGGGAACTTTTGAAAAACGAAAACAAAGCCAACAAAAAGAAAGGGCAGCGGGCGGAGAAAACAAAGAAAAGAAGAGACGAAATTGAAAAAAAAAATAAGAAGAAAATTTTTCGTGAGAAAACACTACCGTAAAAAATGGTGGGCTGCAGCCTTAACCAAAAATAATTAAAAAAAAGTTCTTATTTATAGGGGGTCAAAATTTTGGCCTCATCCCAAAATAGACCCCCTATTAACCACACGAAGACACATCATTTTTGGGAGAATCTAATTGGTACACCTCAGCCTTAAAACGCTCTCACGCCGACAAATCATCATTAATAGTTAACAGCATTAACAAAATGGAGGATTAATTATCCAAAATAATAAGAAAAACAAAGTGAAGAGATAAAATTATTAGGCCGTTGTAATTGTGTACCATGCAGCGCCCAGAAATACGAGGCAGATCATAAATTCCCAACCATTGATATTAAGTATGCAAAACAAATAGAAATTATTATTTTATTTTAACCATTCGTCTTAGAGCAACAGAACAATAAACGGACTGATAGCAAATACTTACCAAATCGATAAATGGAGTAGTGGTGGCGGACTGGCAGAGCCGTGGAAGAGAGCTGGCGGAGCCGCGGAGGTACAGGGCTTAATTTAGTGATTGAAAATTGAACCTACGAACAAGACAGCGGCGGAGAATTTGAAATTTTATTCGGAGCCGCAGAAGCTATTCTGGTGGAGGCTGAACGGTGGAGGCGGAGCGATGGATGTGGACTGGTGGAGGCGGAGCAGATGAAGGCTAGGGTTGGCTGAGAATGGATGAAATGAATTAGGGCGGCAGCGGGTGTGATGTGAACCAAAATTCCAGTATTTTTTTAATATTTTATATATATATATTTATATATATATATATATTTATTTATTTATTTAAATATAATAATACGGGTTGGGGTGGGTCGGGCCAGGGCAACAGTAATACCCAGACCTGCCCCGTTTAATCGGCGGACCGAGTCCGACCTGGGAGAACGGGTCGGGTCGGGTTAGGGCCAAATCGCCATCCCTAGTCCAAAGCATTCATGGGCAGCATGTGTCTGGATTTCCCAATTTGTTCATACCCAGCGTCCAAAGCATTCGTGGGCAGCATGTGGCTGGATTTCCCAATTTGTTCTTACCCAGCGTCCAAAGCATTCGTGGGCAGCATGTGGCTGGATTTCCCAATTTGTTCTTACCCAGCGTCCAAAGCATTCGTGGGCAGCATGTGGCTTTTCTTGCTTCGTTCAGCTCTCCCGAAGTTATAATGGTGAGTTACATGTTTTTACTTCTATATTTGTTGCTTCTTATTGATATATACAGTGCCACATTTTTTTTATTTGTGCGTTTAGTTGATTATGTTTTAAATTTTAATTTGGGTTTTGTTTTAAGTTCTTCTAAAGCATCTTTGTCGAGAATCTTGATAGCCACAGATTGTCCGGTCCAAATTTCATGTTCCCTCCCCAATTGTTCTTCTAACCTCATACTTCCCGATTCTACGCTTAATCTTGGGTTGACTCATCCGCGCACGATTATCAATTTGGCTTATGTTCTATTAATAATTTCCTGCACAAGCAGTTTTTACCACGTTTCAGCCTTTTTCAAATACTAGCAAGAAAACATCATAAATGCTAACAAGTAGAATTAAAAAAGATTCCTGGTTCCTCTTATCTTTGAACAATCAAACAAACATCATAAGATAAGACATTTTTATCCGTACATCAGGTACACATAAACTAATTAATAATCAACAAAACTAATTAGTCAAGCAAATGACAACTCCTGATTAAGCAAGTTAGTCAAAATTAGCTACAGCTAGAGAGATAAGTTGGCTGATTAGTTATTAAATGCTATACTTAGCAGTTTAAAGATAAAAAAAAAAAAAAATCTAGATAATCTGCATTATACTAGATAGCACTGTCAAAACGGGCCGAAGCCCGTGAGCTGGCCCGTTGGCCCGCTTAAACGGGCGATCTTGGGCCTAGAAACTGCAGGCCCGTTTAATCGCGGACCTATTTGGCCCCGCTCCGTGAAGACCGCGGGTTTGGGCGGGCCGGAGTGGGCTGGCCCGCGAGTTTTTTTAATTAAATATAAATAGGAATGGAAATAGAAATAGAAAGATAGAGAAATCTGAGAACGCAACCATAATCCTCCCATCCCGTGAGCGTGACCCGCCTGTCTTCTTCCTTTAACGCCGATGCCGCTCCCGCTTCGCCACCAATCGTCACCGTCTCCTACTCCAATCTCCAGTCTAGACAACTAGCACACAAGAATGAGCGTCGCCCACCACCAACTTTAATCCGCACCGTGAATGAGCGTCGCCCACCACCAGTCCGCATCCTCTTRAGSGTCGCCCGCCACCAGTCCACCAGCCACACCACCGTTTGCATCCTCTCCGTCTGAATTTGATAAGGTTTGGTTTTAATCCAATTTTCTCAAATCTTATAGACCCTAATTGGTAATTAGTAAACTTTATCTGCATATATACCTTTATTTGTTTAGTTCAGTAGGTTTGTGGGTTTATGCTTTTGGTTCTCTCTCTTTTTGATAAAGCTCCATCTCCTCGTTTAATTGCAGTATGCTGCAAAAGGAAGGCAAATGAAAGTAGCATCTGTTAAATAAATTTTGGTAAATTGACTGAATTGAATTTGATGATTTTGAATTTTGGTAGCTTTGGTTTCTCCTTTGGTTTATCAAAATTTATAGAACATACAGTTCAGTTATATGTTTGTGTTTTTCTCTTTTAAATTTATTTCATTACTTGAAGCCTGTAAATGAAAACCATATCACACTTAGTTTATTTGTGATTTTGAGTAAAGAAACTTAAAAGAGTTTGTTTAATCTTCTTGAGACTAAAAAGCAAAAAGCTGATGATCAGTATTGCCTCAGTTCATCAACTAGTCCTAAAAAGTAATATATATATAAATATTTCTTTTTCATTTTTTTCTGCTTATATATTATATTCATATATTTATGTATGTATTATGTTATTTTTTAGATTTTCAGTACTATGCATGTGAGGAAATTTAGTGGTAGATTTCAATTTTTTGAATAATATAAATAAATTGAACGCAAAATTTTTCTTTGAAAGTGCGACCAAACACGTCCTAATCTTGCATTACTGGACATTTTATGTTGAGTTGCAACTTTTTAACAGGAAATGCATTTTCACAATATCAACTAATTAATTATGAAACTTATCAATAATAAAAGCAAATGGGCTTTCAAGTTTTTGGGCCTTTGTTACATTAAAACAAAGCATGAAATATGCAATAGTTTTCCAAACAACAGAAGCTCAGAGAAATCAGCAGTAATTAATCGTAGCTTTAGTGGGGATCTGAACATATGGCAAAACAAATATTCTGAGTTGGGAAAGTGTGTATATATGGATAGTTTACTTGATAACAAAAGTATCTTGTTTTTCTGTAATATGATGCCTTGTGTATATCTATCTGTTAAGCCTATGAGAAGTGTTCATCTTCAGTCCAAGGCGACAACAGACTGTATTGTAAATACATCATTTTTCCTGTGTCTAACATTATCTTATCAAGATTAAGGGCTCAACCCTCTTTTAGGTTGTGACAAGTGGGATGATTTTCCCCTTGTCAAATAAAAAAAAAAAAAAAATATATGTGCATATATTCTTATTTAAGCTTGATAATTATCATGTGCTAACTTTTTTTTTTTTTTTTTTGTATTTTATAGATGTTGATGTGGAGACGATAGAAGGAACGTCGACTGGGGTGGGTTCAACTGCTTCTGAGGTTGAAGATCAAGGTGGATAAAATTAGATGGATATTACTTTATTTGGACTTAATTATGTTTCATTTGAATCGGATTGAATGGTTTGTTGGAGTTTGGTTATTTGAACTTTGGATTGTTTCGGTTTGATTTGGACATGGATGTGTTTTTCTAATGGTTTTTTTGTTTGTATAACTTTGGAATTTGTATTATTATCTTTGAAATGGTTGTCCTTTAATTTGATACAGTTTTTACTTGACTCAAACTTTTGTGCACCCCATTTTTAATAATTAATTTAAAAGTACGTCAGTTTGCTCGCAAGTGTACGAGGTAACTGTAGGGTGATGAGTTTGACTCGAGTCGTATCTCTCGAGGAAACAACTGTTCGGTCTTATCGATGTTTTTCTCAAATACGAATAACATACATATACATTTGGGGGTTTGAATAGATTGATTCTATCATTATAAACTAAGACGATAATTAAACTAAAACTAATTACTTTAATTTAGATTACCAATCACGAACTAAGCAGTAAACTAAAGCTGATTAAACTAATTATTCTAAATTATCAACTAAGAGCAATAACTAAATTATCGATTAACGCTACGAAGATTAAAAACTAATTAACGTATCTAAAGCATGAATTTAAGAAATTATCGCTAAGCAATTGAATCATACGAATCCAAGAATCATTAACTAAGCATAAGCTAAATCGCATAAGTAAACTAAATTACCAATATCCAATATAAATGAACTAATTAAAACTAGAATTAACTAAGAATTTATCTAAACAATTAACTAGAAAATTATCTAAGAGTTTAGAAATACTTATTGAAACTAAGGAAAGCAATGAAAAACTCCAACTATTCCGGAGTTTGAACGCCGATCTCGGTAGAAGATTGAGTTCCGAATGCGAAATTGAAGTCTCGGACTTGTCGCTCTTCGATCCGTGATCTTCATTTCCAAATCTTGTTATAAGATGTGGATTTATTGTTGTGGTACGCTAAAACACCCTAGGATATCGTCTCTCTTTTCTCTTCTCCCTTCTCCCCAAAATCCGGAAAAAATGAGGTTTTAAATAGATATTAGGAGTCTTGGCGCACAAGAAACCCTAATTTCCGAATTATGGGCCGTCGCGTCGACGTAGCGTCGACTGACGCAAGCAGGTGCTCGGCGGGACTCGACAGACTTGGTCGGCAGCTACGCGCGTCGGCTGGCAGGTGCGTCGACGGAGTGCGTCGACATTGACTCTTCAGCAGCTAGCGTCGACGTTGCGTCGACCTTGGTGCGTCGACATTGACGCTTCAGAACGTAGCGTCGGCAGTGCGTCGACTGAGCGTCGACTGACGCGGTCATGACTCGCTGACACGGCTCACGTCGACTGTGCATCGACGGTCGCGTCAGCCGACGCGACTGAGCGTCGGTCTCCGTTTCTCGATCGTTAGCTACTCGTTTCACCGGAAAGCTTGTTCTTCTATTCTCGAATATCGAGCTTCGTCTTTTACGTGCTAAACTCTTCCGGTTACTTAGCTATAAGGTGAAAAACAACGAAACATCACCTAATTGCATCAATTAATATCAAAATGCGGTAAAATAAGCTGAAATTATAAAATTATGGAATTATGCTTAAATCATCCAACTTATACCAAAAATAAATAGAAAAACGAACTAAAAAGCTAATAAAAATAAGGACAAATCTACTCTAATCAACTACCCCACGCCTTATTGGTTTGTTCGTCCTCGAACAAACGATAATTTC
>BMAC01000130.1:361066-381572 GCA_014905375.1 Phtheirospermum japonicum
TTAATAATTAATTTAAAAGCACGTCAGTTTGCTCGCAAGTGTACGAGGTAACTGTAGGGTGATGAGTTTGACTCGAGTCGTATCTCTCGAGGAAACAACTGTTCGGTCTTATCGATGTTTTTCTCAAATACGAATAACATACATATACATTTGGGGGTTTGAATAGATTGATTCGATCATTATAAACTAAGATGATAATTAAACTAATTACTTTAATTTAGATTATCAATCACGAACTAAGCAGTAAACTAAAGCTGATTAAACTAATTATTCTAAATTATCAACTAAGAGCAATAACTAAATTATTGATTAACGCTACGAAGATTAAAAACTAATTAACGTATCTAAAGCATGAATTTAAGAAATTATCGCTAAGCAATTGAATCATACGAATCCAAGAACCATTAACTAAGCATAAGCTAAATCGCATAAGTGAACTAAATTACCAATATCCAATATCCAAGCATAAGAATAAATGAACTAATTAAAACTAGAATTAACTAAGAATTTATCTAAACAATTAACTAGAAAATTATCTAAGAGTTTAGAAATACTTATTGAAACTAAGGAAAGCAATGAAAAGCTCCAGCTATTCCGGAGTTTGAACGCCAATCTCGGTAGAAGATTGAGTTCCGAATGCAAAATTGAAGTCTCGGACTTGTCGCTCTTCGATCCGTGATCTTCGTTTCCAAATCTTGTTATAAGATGTGGATTTATTGTTGTTGTACGCTAAAACACCCTAGGATATTTTCTCTCTTTTCTCTTCTCCCTTCTCCCCAAAATCCGAAAAAAATGAGGTATTAAATAGATATTAGGAGTCTTGGATCACAAGAAACCCTAATTTCCGAATTCTGGGCCGTCGCGTCGACGTAGCATCGACTGACGTGAGCAGGTGCTCGGCGGGACTCGACAGACTTGGTCGGCAGCTGCGCGCGTCGGCTGGCAGGTGCGTCGACGAAGTGCGTCGACATCGACGCTTTAGCAGCTAGCGTCGACGTTGCGTCGACCTTGGTGCGTCGACATCAACGCTTCAGAACGTAGCGTCGGCAGTGCGTCGACTGAGCATCGACTGACGCGGTCATGACTCGCTGACATGGGTCACGTCGACTGTGCGTCGATGGTCGCGTCAGCCGACGCGAATGTGCGTCGGTCTCCGTTTCTCGATCGTTAGCTACTCGTTTCACCGGAAAGCTTGTTCTTCTATTCTCGAATATCGAACTTCGTCTTTTACGTGCTAAACTCTTCCGGTTACTTAGCTGTAAGGTGAAAAACAACAAAACATTATCTAATTGCATCAATTAAGATCAAAATGCGGTAAAATAAGCTGGAATTATAAAATTATGGAATTATGCTTAAATCATCCAACTTATACCAAAAACAAATAGAAAAACGAACTAAAAAGCTTATAAAAATAAGGATAAATCTACTCTAATCAGTACTCCATATCAAATGGCTTGTATCACTTCATTTGCTATTAGTTCAGCTTGGTCTAAAAAATTTATAGTTTTTCAATTTTGGGCTGCTCAGCCCGTGGCCCACCTTACGCGGGCTGCGGACTTCAGGTTTTCAGGCCCGCGTAGAAATGGGCCAGGCCCGCCCCGCTCCATTTTGGAGTGGCCCGCGATGGGCCAGAGCAGGCTGGCCCGTTTTGACAGTACTAATACTGGACTTACAATTTTCCCATAGAGACCATTCCTTGAAAGATGCCACTATTACCTCCAAGAACAGGGAGCAAAGCAAATAACAAGCCAACAGCACAATCCTGGAAGGTCATTCGAATACAAAAGAATGATATCCACCTTAAGTAGAAAAAGAATATGCTGAATCAATTTAGCCAACTAATTAGCAAATTAAATAAAAAATTCAAAAGAACCTGAAAAATAGTGAAATTAATTAATACACACGACCAGAGCATCCTCAACTTCTCTCAATTCTCCTTTAAGCTTTCCCAATTTCTCTGCCAAGATGGATAAATAATGAAATCAATTAATACCCATGACCCAAAACTTCATAACATAGCAAAATCACAACTTTTGGCTTCTGCTATCATAATAATATTAAAATAATAATTAAAGAAACACTCGAGTTAAAAGGGAAATCGGATGAATAGACAAAACCCTAACTTTTAACCTACAAACCCAAAAAGAGAAGAAAAAAAAAACAACCAAAAAGGGATTGCCTTGAAGCTGAATGGTTCGTTGGGCTTCGGACTTTGCAGAATCAAAGCAAGTTCTGGAAAAGGTGAGCAGAGAGTCGATCCTCTGCTGCTGAATGGAGGTTTCTCATTCGCATACAAACCGCCTCTCCGTCATTCGTGCCAGCACACGGCTATCCCCAGAGCCCTTCATCTTGGAGAAACCACTGTGTGTGTGGAAAAAGAGGGTTTGGGTTTCGCGAAAGAGAGAAAGGGATAGTTATTTTAGTTTAGCTTAAGCCCGCCATTTTATTTTTCCTATGTTTCCACTGTGTGTGTCGACTCCTCACTCAGGCTAAGAACTTCACTAAGCACGAGGGGCAAATGGGTTTGGAATGGATGAATTAGGGTTCTATTTACGAAAAATTGGAAAAATGACGGAGAGGGAAAGAAGAAGGAAGGGGGGAAATTGGATGAGAAAGTAATTGGAAATTTGGAATATAAAAAATGGGCGAATGTAGATCGTCGGATGAGATATGGATTAACGGTTGAAACAACTTCCTTGAGCAAGACAAGGATCAGTGACATGGCAGGCTGAGTTTTTACGGTGGTTCTAAAATAACCGCCGTAGAATGTGTGAGTTTTATGCGCGTTCTCATATAACCGCCGTAGGAATGTTTAAGTTTTTTACGGCGGTTGCTTGTAAACCGATGTTTAAAATAAACTGGCCCCTATTTTTTATGGCGGTTCAAGAAAAACCGCCGTATAATAGGTAAGTTTCTATGGTGGTTCAAGGAAAACCGCCGTAGAATGTAGGATTCTACGACGGTTTTAATATAACCGCCATTAAAATATAGATTTAAAACTTCCATTAAAACATATTTAACGGCGGTTTTCCAGAACCGTCGTGGATGAGGCGCCATGGTAGCCCTGTTCTGCAGTAGTGTCCCTTTCCATATCAATAAAGACTCCATTTTGTGTCAATCTTGTGCAGTTGCTAAAAGTCATCAATTACTTTTCAATAATTCTGATTCTCTTTATAATGCTCCTTTTGATCTCATTCATACTGACTTGTGGGGTCCATGCCATGTTAAAACTGCTAATGGTTATAGCTATTATGTGAGCTTTATTGATCATCATTCAAGGTTCACATGGATTTATTTTTTGAAAAATAAGTCTGAGGTGTACACCGCCTTTACCAGTTTCAAGGCATTAGTTGAAAATCAGTTTGGTAAAAAGATAAAAATAGTTCAAAGTGATGGTGGAGGTGAGTACATTGGACTCACCAAGTTCTTTCAAGACAATGACATAACACACAGAATGTCGTGTGCCTATACATCCCAACAAAATGGACTTGCAGAAAGAAGGCACAAGGATATTGTGAACATGGGATTATCCTAACTAGCCCAGTAAAATTGCCTCTGAGTTTTTGGGGATATGCCTTTGTCACGGCCACCTATCTGTTGAATAGAGTTCCTAGCAAGCCCCTTCAGTTTAAAAAACCACTTGAGGTGCTCTATGGTCACAAGCCTGATTACAGCAGGTTAAAGGCTTTTGGATGCTTATGCTACCCTCATCTCAGGCCTTACAATAAGCACAAATTGGAATACAAATCATGCACTAGAGTTTTTCTTGGATATAGCAATCAATACAAGGGGTACAAGGTACTACTACCAGACAGGAGGATTATAATCACTAGACATGTGGTATTTGATGAAGGAAGATTTCCTTACAAAGAAAAGATGAACATGCAGAAACTTGTCTGTCCTAATGATCCTTTGGTTGTTCCAATTATTCCCACAAAAGACATCCTTGAAAGATCAAAGGTTAATCCAGGAGTCAGTAAAAAAACTACTGAAAGTAGTCCTCCCAATCACAATTCAGTTGATCAACACGATCACCACTCATCAGCATCAGACAACACCTCATCTTTCAGTAATGGTTCTTCTAACTCTGAGAACAGTATTCCAGCCATACCACTTGTTGTTCGGCTCCTCCTATTAATGATGATTCAAGCAGTTCAATGATAATTTGACAAATTTTGAATCGAACTTTTTTCGCGTTAAAAATAATAAAAAGCTTGTCCGCAAGAGAACGGAGCTATTGTAGGCGATAAGTTGACTCGAGTCGAATCACAAGGAAGACTAATCGAAAACTATTTCGGTGTTCGATTTTACGTACATGGAAACGAAAATAAAAATGAACTAAACTAAACACACGATCGAATAAGGTTTGGAAATTCTAACATCTACGAGCAATGAATTGAAAAGCTTTAAAAAGATTAATAAAAGGAGGGACTAGTGTACCTGAATCGTCTCCTCGATCGGGGTTGTCAATCCCGATGGTTCTAAACGACCATAGGTACACTAGACCGACAAACTTATCCGAAAACAAACATCATCATGATCAACTTCATAATAACAACACAAGCATGATCACAATCGATAATAAAACAAACAACTAATCTAACGAGAACTAACAACTAAACTACTAAAGCTAATAACATAAATTAACAACTAAGAAAAACAATAAAAGGCTTATACTAAATTAACAAAAGCAAAGTACATAACAACATCAAAGCAAAGATTATTAAAGCCAAATACACAAAGCAAATAAAAGTTCAGAAAACTTATAATCTAAGAAAGCAACAGCCATCGAACGATCTTCAGCGGCGAGAAACGGCCTTGAACGTCGGACGGCGTAGAAATCGACGAAACTACGAATTATTAAGTCTAATCTTGCTTGAATTGAATGGTGGCATGAACCGAGGGTTATTGACAATATCTGGACCTTCCCCCCTCGTCTCAGCACCCTCAAAATGAAGAAAACCACCAACTTTTATAGATTTTTCGAAAATAACCGCTCAAACTGTCGGAGCATCGACGGTGCATCGATGGTGTGTCAGTCGACGTGAGCCAAGCACTTACGTCGACCAGGCAGTGCGTCGATCGACGCGAGCCAGAATCGACGCAACAGAAAAAAGTTTGCGTCGACGGTGCGTCAGTCGACGTGGGCCATGCTGCACACGTTGACCAGGTAGTGCGTCGATCGACGGAACTAGGATCGACGCAACAGAACATTTGCGTCGACGGTGCATCGGTTGACGCGAGCCAGGCTGCAGCTAGTGTGGACTCGGACACTAGGTAACTTAGTGTCAGACTGGTACCCAGTGTCAGCTCAGTGCATTGCTCGTCTAATCTTCGTCTTCTCGAGCTATAACACCAAAATAAAATAAAATTAGATTATTTCATATAAAATAAAGTAAAAATACAGTAAACACCAAACGAGACGAAAAACATCAAAAGGAAGAAAAACGATAAAAAGATAAATCTAAACACCCTAAAAGCACACAACATACAATGCAAAAACACATGAAAATCACATACAAATATGTACAAATCAATTCCCCCACACTTAGATTTTTGCTTGTCCTCAAGAAAAATCTAATCTAGACGTAGACAAGGAAAAGCTAAATACCCGATGACTTAATTACTAATGCATCCATATGATTCAAGAAGTTTATGCATTAGATCGATTAAAAACTCAACTAAAAGGACGACACGATAACGTTGAGATAAGAGATTTAGACTAGCTTCCGAACACCTAAGAGTAACGAGTTGACTTCCATGTACGTTACCCATCCATGCCTCGTCCAAAGTCTATCCCTGCTCAAACCGCCAAATCGTCACCCGATTAACCCAGTCATCTATACACCTCTTTAACAAAACAATCTAAGAAATAAAAATAAAAATAAGAACTCACTTGTACAAGGCTTTCTCTTCTTGTACTTATTCTTTCTTTTTCTTTTCTTTTTTTTTTTTCCTTTTTCTTTAATAATATATTTTTTATTTTTTTTTGAGTACCTAAAGAGATAAGGTACTAAATGAACATAATTTACATAAATCACAAACGAGAGTTCGTTGACTCCAAACTTATGTTTCTAAGTGCAATTGATAATATTTTTCAACTTTGCACGTGGAGTTTTAACGTCTCCAAAATAAAAACAAAAATTACATAAAATCCTATAGAGGTTAACTGAAAACGGGGCTAGTAGAGAGTATTCGACTCTTAAGAACGAAACATGAATAAAACAAGGGACAAGACACTTCATAGATTATTTACACTTCATTCCCCACAATTACACTATTGTTCGAACGGAAGTCAAAATATCCTAACCAAAGCATCTAACCACGTCACTTCGTCAAGGTTCCAATCAATATCAATACACACAACTCAAATCAACCACAAGCAAGTATACACAAATTTACTAACCAAAGGACAACACCCCCACACTTAAACCATACAATGTCCACATTGTATAAAATGAAAATTAAGCAAAGTATGGTGAAAGGTAAGAGAAAGAGAGACACATCCCTAAATTCGTGCTTGTGGTGAAGAGTCGGTGGTGAAAATCATCCAACGGGCCTTAATAATGAAAGGGACCTGAAAATACACAAAAACACATAAAAACATATAAAGTTAAAAGGAACTTGGGTTGCCTCCCAAGAAGCGCTTGTTTAACGTCTCTAGCTTGATGGCGTCCATTCGATGTCATCCCGGGTCTAAAAATAGATGACGGTCGTGCCACGCCTTGGTATTCTCTAGAAGCAAGAATTGGCGATGATAATCACCAAGGCGTGCATAAAAATCACGTCCCGAGATGTCGAACACTTCATCTAGCTTCGGAGGTCGGAAACGCGAATAATCGATCACCTCGAATATGTCAAACGACACTTGTAGCATAGGTGATCGGGCACCTTCTCGACTATCTCGTCTACCACCTCCTTCTCATGTTCGTATAAAGAATCAAGCGGCACGGCATGAGATTCAATCAATTCACCTGAAGATAACTCTCCCACACAGTCGTGTATAACATCCTCAAAAAGCACGGGAGAAACAATGCCGACTTCCACCTCCTTCTTCTCACCCACAAGTTTCACATCTTCGTACACCTCGTTCAAAATATCATAAACGCTAGAATTTCCATCAACAAAGGTGGAATTTTCCATATCAAAGAAAGGCAACTCCTCATGACAAGGTTGGTCTAGCTCGTACACCTTGTTGTCAAATTGCTCTAATTGAATATCGAGGCGTTCTCTGCGTTCATCCATACGTTCTATGCGTTCATCCATACGTCTAGTCACTTCCACAATCTCGGCTAACAGATCTTGAGAAACAGTGACGGAATGATCGCCGATCGAAATATACGCATTGGATGTGGGTGGAGTGTAAACGTCGTAGCTCGAGGAATGGAAATCTTGAAACGTAGGAGCATACGAATTCGCGTTCGGATAAGGCGGGGCAAATTGAGCATAAGAATCATCAAGACCCGGATCATAATACCCACGAGACGGTGCATAAGAATCCATGCTCGATTACAGCAATACGAAGGACATGGACCGGGATAGTCAAAAGCATGGGCCCATTCTTGACCGCTCGGAGCATACGGGTCATAATACGATGGAGGGACTTGATAATCGAGAGTTGGAGTGTAAAGGTCATCATATGACGAACTAACTCGATAATTCGCCATCTTCAATCAAAATAATCTCGAGTCTTCAAAAAATGTGGCTACAAAGCACAACTCTCAAAAACCGAGATTAAACGTACCAAAAATTACAAAAATAAACAAAAATAAAATTCAAAAACAAACACTAACTCAAACAAACAAATAAAAATACGAATAAAAATAAATAAAAGCTAACACCAAAAATCGTAGCCTTTAGCCTTCCCCGACAACGGCGCCAAATCTTGAATCGAACTTTTTCGCGCTAAAAATAATAAAAAGCTCGTCCGCAATAGAACAGAGCTATTGTAGGCGATAAGTTGACTTGAGTCGAATCACAAGGAAGACTAATCGAAAACTATTTCGGTGTTCGATTTTACGTACATTACTACGAAATCAAAAACTAGACTAAACTAAATTAAACACGCGATCAAATTTAGTTTCAAAGGTTCTAACATCTACGAGTAATAAAATTAAAAGCTTTTAAAACGATAAAGAAAACGAAGGTTTTAGTGCGCCGGAATCGTCTCCACGATCGGGGTTGTCAAGCCCGATGGTTCTAAACGACCCTAGGCTTTAGAAGATTAAATTTAGCCAACAAGCATCATCATGATCAATAACATAATTTCAGCCCAAGCATGAAACCAAAGCATGAACATGAAAACTTCAATACAAGCATGAAATATAAACATAAATTAACAACGAGAAAACAAGTAAAAGGATTACACTAAATTATGCTATCAAAGTTCAACATTAACATTTAAAGGAAAACCAAAACTACACTATAAAACACTATTAAATAAAGTGCAGAGAAACTTATTATCTAAGGAAGCAACAGCCATCGAGCGATCTTCAGCGTCGAGAACGGTCTTGATCGTTGGACGACATAGAAAATGATGCATCAATGAACTATTATATCTAATCTTGCTTGAATTGAATGGTGGCATGAACCGAGGATTATTGACAATATCTGGACCTTCCCCCCTCGTCCCAGCACCCTTAAAACGAAGAAAACCACCAGCTTTTATAGATTTTTTTGAAAATAACTGCTCAAACTGTCGGAGCGTCGACAGTGCGTCGATGGTGCATCAGTCGACGCGAGTCAGGCGCTTGCGTCGACCAGGCTGCGTTGATCGACACGAGCCAGGATCGACGCAACAGAAAGTTTGCGTCGACGGTGCGTCAGTCGACGCGGGCCATGCTGCACACATTGACCAGGCAGTGTGTCGATCGACGGAGCTAGGATCGACAGAATAGAACATTTGCATCGACGGTGCGTCGGTTGACGCGAGCCAGGCTGCAGGTAGTGTCGGCAGGCTGCAGCTAGTGTCGGCAGGACTCGGACACTAGGTAACCTAGTGTCAGACTGGTACCCAGTGTCAGCACAGTGCATTGCTCGTCTAATCTTCGTCTTCTCGAGCTATAACACTAAAATAAAGCAAAATTAGATTATTTCATATAAAATAAAGTAGGAACACATTAAAATACCAAACGAAATGAAAAACATCAAAAGGAAGAAAAACGATAAAAAAAACAAACCTAAACACTCTAAAAAAACACACATACAATGCAAAAACACACAAAAATCACATACAAATATGTACAAATCAATCGACATATGAGAAAGAGGGCAAAGTGATTATGTTTTGGTGGAAAAATTACCTAGTTTGAAACAAGACACAATTAAGAAAAAAAAATCAATTTTACTTCCACAACCCTTCGAAAGTCTAGTGATTTGCATCTTTTTGTACATATTTTCATTATCGTTTTTGTTTCACGTTGCGTGTTTTTCGCTTGCTTTTTGTTGCTTTAAGAGTCGGGTTGGCCGTTTTTCGTATTTCTAGTTTTTCTTAGTTTTTGTACGTTTTGTTATTAATTTTCGTAGTTTTTCACGTTTTCGTTTTTCTTGGCCGTAGGACGTCCAAGCGGGGCCCATGCTCATTGGGATCGTCGATACTCGACTCGGGAATGGACGGACAAAGCAAGGAAGCGCGGCGGACGAGGTTCGATAAACCGGCGGAGGCGAAAAGGACGAGAAATCGAGCCGGAAGCTGGAATCCAGTCGACCGACTGGATGTTCAGTCGATCGACTGCATATCTGGTCGATCGACTGAACCCCCCAAAATCGACTGAATTCCAGCGAGTTTTGAAGCTTTTGACATGGCAGTCGATCGACTGCCTACTTGGCCGATCGACTGCCGTCGATCGACTGGTGTCCCAAGATCGACTGAATTACAGGGCTTTTGGCCATTTCGACACAGCAGTCGATCGACAGCCGACAAGTCCCGATCGACTGCAGTCGATCGACTGAAAAGCAGATTTTTGAAGATTTAAGCAATCAGACGTCTTTTCACGGAGAACAACTTGCTGGGTGGCTTTCTTCTCCAGGAAGCTGCTCAAAACCAGAGAAAAGAGTGCTTTTTCATCTTTTTAAATTAGTTTTAAATCCTATAAATTCTAGTAATTAGATATAGATTAGTTAAGTTTAGACTTAAGTTAGTTTATGTTCAAGCTTTGTTTCAGGCTATCTTTTGTGAAGATCCATCAACTTTTAAGCTTTCTCCTTCAAGCTTTTGTGTAATCAACATTTGGTAACTTCTTTCCTTTAATTTAGTTTCATTTCCATGTTATTTCTCTTTAAATATTGTGTTGTGCTTTGGATCATAGCCTAGTATCTCTTATGTTTTCCAAACTTTCAATATCATTTTCTAGCTTTCTAACTTATGAACTTATGCTTTTAATTTGTTAAGTTGTATTCAAATTCTAATTTTGTAAAAGTTTGTTAAGATCTTCCTTTTAAACCTTTAATTTAAAGCTAAGTATTTATGTTGACTTATTCAATTAAGTTGACTTTGATTTTCCCTCCAATTCCCTAATTCAAATTATTTAGTTTTAATAAGTTAATTAGTTTAAATTGATCGTTTTTAATATTAGCTTCAATTTCCTTTAAATGTTTTAATATTTCTAAATCTTAAGTTTCGATTTAAATCTTAGTTATAAAAACCGAAAAAATGATTATCGCTTTCTAGGTTAAATTAGTTTTAGAAAAACCGACGATAAGAACGATTAAGAAAACCGACCGCCGATCACATCCATCCTCGAGAGACACGACTCGGGACAACTCACCGCACCTCCAGTCGACTCCGTACTATTGCGGAGACGATTTCTAGAGCGTCGAGAAATCATCGATCATCTAGTTAGTTTACTTTGCTTTATTTTTTTAAGCCTATTATAGGGGGAATAGGGTCTACGAACGAATTGTTAAAAAGAAGAAAGCTTTGCTCTGGAGCGTCCCCCTCTCCAACATCGCACATTGTAATTCGTTGGCATATTGTAATTCGCTTTCGTGATTAATAAAATTCGAATCGTTCATTCAAACTTTGCTGTGCCACTAAAGCGCCCCTGGCGTGAGTGCGTCGCACAGCCCAAGCATTCAAGCAAGTTAAGGCGGACGTAGTCAGTGTAATCGACTACTAGCAGCACGGTGCGCTCTTTAGCACATACACTACAAGCGCCCCGTGACAGGATTATTATTATTATTATTATTATTATTATTATTATTATTATTATTATTATTATTATTATTATTATTAATTTTTTTAAAAAAGGAAAAAGAGTTTAACCATGGTTTTTTCTAAAGAAAAATATTCTTAATTGGTGAGAAACTTATTAATCCTTACCCTTGTGTGGTTCTTATAATATCCCTTCATAACCGAGTTTGTGTAGAAATCATCATCAGAAATTATATTTTGCCCCTTTTCCATTCCACGTACTGTTTTTTCCTCCAAGAGGCCTCATAATAATTCACCATGCTCAAAATCAGCTTAATCCCATATTTCCCAGCTTCATATATCACAAAGTCCAATCCTTGAATAAAATAATCAAATTAACCATTAATTACAAATAAATAAATAAACAAACAAAAAATAACAACAACAATAATAATAATAATAATAATAATAATAATAATAATAATAAGCTGACCAAGAATACTACAATACAAAATATCCACCATCTCCAAAAGCCCAACTTCTTGCAATTATGAGCCCATCTGTAACTTCTTGAAATGACAAAAGTTCTGTTCTTAGATCAAGAGAAAAGGCAAAAATAATATCAACACGCGATGAACCATTCATTCTTGCATTTAACCCAACTAAATAATTAAGAAGTTTAAAACTCGAAGCTTCCTCTACAAATGTACATAGAAGTGCACTGAAGTCTTTAAAAGTAAAAATATATAATAAGAATTAAAAAGACAAATTTCTGCTTGAGCAGCAGTAGTATCATGTGCACTACTATTCTACAAATAGGACGAAGAGGGAGAGGAGAATATTAACGACTAAAGTCTGAATATTAATAGATTGATCAAGAAAAAACAATTAATTAGATTCCTCAAATTTACATTCAGTATTGCATGCATCAGTTATGAACAAATCATGTATTCATCATATTCGTCCATGTCAGAATCTGAGCCACCAGCATCTCTGTTATATGACTCATCGTGGTCTGGATCTTCTATTTCATATTCATCTTCCATGTCATCACCTTCATATCCTTGATGGGACGTGATTAGTGGAGCACGAAACTTGATAAAAAAAATTATCAATGACTCCACACCACATAAGAAAAAATCATATGTAATTTTTGTTAGATAATATGGGCTCAATATATAAATCGTAACGAAAAATAAATGTGGAGAATAATTTATAAACATTTTTTTTTATTTCTCTTAAACACACAAATATTAATGAACTCTCTTGTACAAAACTCATACAAAATTCATGTTTACAAATGAAGAATTACATGGCTATTTATAGGATTAAACCACATAAATGAAAGGAGACAACTAATCATGTAAAGGCACAAAATATGAAAGGAAACACATGTACATGAATGGACACTATATCAAAGTCACATCCATTTATTTAATCAAGCTTATATACTCTTCTTCCAACATCCCCCCTTAAACTTGTTTCTCTTGTATTCTAAGTTTGTGCCTCAACTTTTCAAAAGTTTCGCGATTGAGGGGTTTCGTGAAAATATCCGCCACATGTTATTCGGGTTTTACGAACTTAATTTGAACATCTTTCTTAGCAAAGCATTCACTAATGTAGTGAAATCTTGTGTCAATGTGCTTGCTACGATCATGAAAAAACAGGATTTTTTGCTAGTGCAATCGCTGATTTATTATCGACAAATATTTTCGTTGATTTCACGTCAGTATGATGAAGTTCTTCAAGCAAACTCCTTAACCACACAACATGACAAACACTTGACGTTGCAGCAACATACTCAGCTTCACATGTCGAAAGAGTAACTATTGGCTGCTTCTTCGATGACCATGTGAATGCACATCCACCAAAATAAAATACAAAACCACTCGTGCTCTTACGATCATCGGGATCTCCGGCCCAGTCGTTATCGCTATATCTGAACAATTTCGTTTCTCCAGTTTCTGGATAAAACAAACCAAAATTGATCGTACCTTTGGCATACTGAAGTATTTGTTTAGCCACTTTGAAATGATACATAGTAGGGTACTCCATATAACGACTAATGAGACCAAGTGCATATAGAAATATAGAATACCAGACCTCGTGCAAGTCAAATATCACAAACTTCCAACCAAATTTTTAAACAAAGTTGGGTCGACACGATCTCCGTTTATATCCTTCGAAAGTTTGGTCCCAACGTTAATTGGAGTATTAGTCGGCACGCATTTCTCCATCTAGAATTTCTTTAAAATCCCCTTTGCATAGCCTTCTTGGGAAATGAATATCCCATCTTTCTTTTGATGCACCTCAATTCCAAAATAGTATGCCATTAGATCAAAGTCCGTCATCTCGTATTCTTTAGTCATCTTTTTTTTGAATTCGTCAAACCACTCCTCATTATTTCCTGTAAAAATAAGGTCATCAATGTACAAACACACAATCAACATGTTACCTTTATCATCAACTTTTACGTAAAGGGCATGTTCATGAGGACATTTCTTAAATTATTTCTCCATAAAAGTTTGGTCGATACGGCTATACCAAGCACTTGGCGCTTGCTTCAAACCATACAACGCTTTCTTTAACTTCAAAAATTTCCCCTCATGGCCTGGTAACAAGTAATCTTCTGGTTGATCTATGTAAACTTTTTCTTCAAGTACTCCATTCAAGAATGCCGACTTCACGCCCATTTGATGAATTCTTCACTTCTTTTAGGTTGCCAGCGAGATCAAAAAACGGATGGTTTCCAAACGAGCTACAGGAGAAAAAACTTCATCATAGTCAATTCCAGCCTTTTGTTTGTATCCTTTGACTACGATCCTTGTCTTGTATCGTTCTATCTCTCCTTTTGAATTCTTTTTCACCCTGTAAACCCATTTGACTCCAATGGATTGTTGCCCTTTTAGAAGAGAAGAAAGTTCCCAAGTTTTATTCTTCTTAATTGCACTAATCTCATCATCCATGGCTTTCTTCCACTTTTGATTCTTTGACGCCTCTTCAAAATTTATGGGCTCAAGATCAGCAAACAAGCAGAACAAGTTTAGATTTTGATTGAGCTCGTAAATCTCTCTCAACGATCTTATCTTTTGAGGTCTTCCACTATTTGAACTCTCGCTTTCCGATGAAGGTTGATCACATGAGGGTGGCGATGGAGGACTCAAGGGCTCCATCGGCTCTTCTTCGACTTCTTGAGTACTTGAGTCCCAAGAACTCTTTTAATAGAACACGACATCACGACTAAACTTTCTTTTGTTCTCAATTGGATCATATAATTTATAGCCTTTTGATGCTTGATCATAACCAACAAAAATATATTTTTAGCTCTTCGCATCAAGCTTGCTCTTGTTTTGATCTGGTATGTGGGCATGTGCAATGCTACCAAATACTCGCAAATGTGAAATTCTTGGTTTGAAACCATTCCACTTCTCTTGTGGTGTTTGATCATGAACATTTCTTGTCGAACTCCTGTTGGACAAATAAACAGCACATTCCACAGCTTCTGCCCAAAACTCTTTTGGCAAATCTCTGCTCTTCAACATGCATCGAACCATATTCATAATTGATCGATTCTTCCTTTCCGCGACATCATTTTGTTGTGGAGAATAAGCAACGGTAAGAGATTTCCGAATACCATTCTCTTCAAAAAATTTATGGAACTCCGTTGAAGTGAACTCGCCTCCATTATCGAACCTCATTGGCTTGATTTGATAATAACTTTACTTTTCGACTAGAGACTTAAAACTTTTGAAGGTTGAAAACGCCTATGACTTGTTATTCAAGAAAAACACCCAAGTCTTTCGACTAAAATCATCATTAAAGGTCAGAAAATACCAATTATTTCCGAGAGATGATGGTTCGATAGGTCCGCATATGTCCGTATGGATTAGCTCTAGCGGTTGCTTCGCTCTTGAGAGAGATTCTTTTGGAAAGGAGTGTCGATGTTGTTTCCCTTAAAGACATCCTTGACAAAAATGATCAGGATGATTTATCACAGGTATTCCTCTCACTAAGCTCTTGGATGACATTATCCTCAATCCACTAAGATTTATGTGTCCGAGCCTTAAATGCCATAACCAAGACTCATCTTCAAAACACGCTTTCAAGCACTTTGCCATGCCGTGCTGAATTTTCAACATGAACATTCTATTACTTGACATTTGTACCTTAGTTATCAACCTCCCTTCGGAATTCCTTAGGTACAAGTTTTGGCCCTTCATGTGCACGTCGTACCCTTTTTCGAGCAATTGCCCAATGCTCAAAATATTTACTTTCATTCCAGGTACATAGTAAACATTTTCGATGAATTGGTGTTCGCCATTCTTCAATCGAATGAGAATCCTTACTTTTACTTGGATGGTGATTTTCGACATATCACCAAACGTGATGTTTTCGTCAACAGTAGCATCAATGTCAACGAACATGTGCTTCTCCCCACACATGTGATTACTCGCACCTGAGTCGAGGTACCACGAAGTATTTCCTTTTTTGATTGACGCTTTCAATACTAACAACGATTGTTCAAAATCTTTTTCGATAAGATGGGCCTTTTCAAAGTTAGACTCATTTTGGCACTCTAGAGCATAGTGCACAAACTTGAGACAATTATAACATTCGATATCTCGCTTATTTTGATGACGATTAAATCCACCTCTTCCGTGAGTTCGTGATTGACGCGAGGTTCCGATTGTGACTCTTCGTTTTTGTATGAACTTTGTTCTTCTTGACCTTGTTCACGGCCAAGACCGCATCCTTGTCCATGACCACGACCTCTCCCACAGCCTCTCCCACGACCGCAATATCCAAAGTTACTAGATTTGTGTTGGTCGGAATTTGTAAAATTAGAAGGTCTATGATTTTAAAAATAAGTCTCAATTTTACAATGTTGTTAATCAATGTTAACAACACCAGTTAACAACATTGACCAGAGTAACAGAAAATTATGCAGCGGAATTTAAAATACGAGAACACGATTAAACAAATTCAGTTCACAAGTAAATACTTGTGAACTTGGGTGTACAAACCCGAAAACTATATTACTTTCTTTTAAGTTCAATACAAAATATAAAGTAATATATGAAAATTAAATATCAATAAACTTGATACTAAATACTTGTTGCCGGAATGGCAAGATCTTCTCCGTTGGTCACGCAACTTCAAAGATCTTGTTTATCACGATCGTTGGCTCCAAGTAGTATGTCGTGTTCTTCCTTCCTTGTGCGTCTTCTTGCGTCGTGCGTCGTGTGTTCTTCTCCTCAAGAAATCCGTGCGTGAAACTCTCATAAAAACCGTGAACCAAGTGTAGGAATACTTATGTCTTAAATAGACAACTAAGAATCCTAAACTTGGTAAAATCCTAAAAACAACTCTTAAACACAATCTAGAAATAATTAAAGTCTTGTGCATAAACTAGGAAACATAAAATTGTCCTAAATCTAGTTCCCTAATTTATTTTGTGCCCAAGAAAGGCAAATAACAAAATAGGAATTATTGCCAAGAATAAATTCCTCAACAATCTCCCCCTTTTGCCTTTCTGGACAAAACACTAAGACGCAAACATAAATGAAAATACTAACTCCCCCTAAGWTAGAAAACTCCCCCTAAATAAAACACCCAGTGTTGTTAACACGCAAACCAACATTGTTCAAACAAAACAGTTTTCTCAAAACAAACAGAGTAAAGGAACTTAATGACTTCGAATCCTCTTCGACCGTCGAGGAGATGTCAAAGTTCCTTCACCACTCTTCTTCCTCTTCTTCTTCTCCCTCAATTTCAGCATTTTCTTCAAAGCTTTGTTGCGCGCTCGTATTCGCTTACGCCTCTTCTCTTGAGCAAGGCTCGTCAAGGCTTCGGCGGCAACAACATCTTCAGCATTATCAGCAGCATTCTCAGTTCCGGCAACATCCTCATCATCACCATCTTCTCCAGCAACACTTTCTCCCCCTATGTTCGCGTCATCCTCTCCCCCTTTTTGACCAGAAAGGGAAAGGGCCTCCAACAACGAGCAACGAAGTGCCTGCAGCTTAGAAATCTGCAAATCTATGGAAGCAACATGCGCACGCAAGAGCTGCGCAGAAATGCGAACCATGTTGGGATCATCATTCTCAACATCACTAGTAACATCAGCAGGAGCAGGAGCAGGAGCCTGCCAAGGCAAATCGAGCACCCTTGCACCAGTAGTGTGTTGGCCTCGAAAAGCGAACCAATCCGCATCACCAGTGAGCACATCATCTGGGTGAAGCGTCAGACCTTGGCTCTTCAACAGGCTGAAAATAAGAGAAGGAGAACACAACGAGGCAGCAGACCTTGATGTGGCAAATTTAGTCACAATATCAAAAACATGGTGTCCGAAACTAAACTTAACTCCCTTCCCAAGCTTGAACAAAAACTGGGCCTGAGGCCGAGTAACAACTGTAGTGTTCCTGGAAGGGACCTAGTTGCAAAGAGCCACCTTATGCATAATAGAATACAAGGACGAGAGCCTAGTGCTCGGTAATTGCTCAAACCATGAATGGACCATCCCACCCGACAGAAAAGACACAACCTCATCCATATCAAAAAATTACCCCGATGCGTAATGGTGCCAAACAAATCATCAATAAGGTCAGGGGTAAAGGCAAACACCTTGCCTCGCAGAAAAACCTTCCCATAGTTCACAGAACTTAAATCGACAATTGATGGCAGCATATTGGCATAGAACTCAAGAACGATATCCCTAACAAATGGAATGGCGGTAGAGACTGTGGAATACATACCATGAAATCGGAGGTAGGCTATCAGGTTGTGGAGCTCAAATAGTTCAAACGGCACTTTTCTCTCAGCGATCATATGGCGAGTTTGATAAATATCAAAGAGCTCAGCAGCCTCAGCGGTTAAAAACTTCTCGGAGAAGGGCTCCATGTCCTCAATTTCTGGCGAAGGAGAATCAGTGCCAGCTGAGGACTGGGAATGATCATAGGCAGCCGAGGAGGACTGCACGGGGGAATGTGATGGAACAGGAACAGATGCAGTGCGGGCGGACGAGACAGACTGTGATCGACTCAATGTTGGTAAGGGACTACCAACATGACTAACAACATCGTCCTGTGCATCTGCCTTCTTTTTCTTCTTGTCCTTTTTGAAAGCAGCAAAAATCTCGTGCAATGGCACATCCATTGAAGAGTCAGGGGAATGTTCAAAAAGGCATGTATCAAACTCAGGCGAAGCAGCAGGAGTCGGAGACGGCGGGGGAACCTCAGCAGCAGGCGACTTGGCGGAACTAGTAACTTCGCCGGTGATAAAGTCCAGCACAGTGTATGGAGGCGAAGAGTACTCAGTAGCAGATGACTTGGGAGAGATCTTGACATTCGCCTGGCTCGGAGAAACACTGTCCTTTTTCTGGCAGGGTCTCCTGTCGGCTTTTCGTACGAGCTGCTTCCGGCAATTAAGCCTCTTCTTCTCCGGCAAACTAGGAGCAGAAGCAGACGGCGGCTCAACTCCGGCAATCGGAGCAGTAGGCTCAAAATCATGATCATCGGGATCAGATTCCACAATAACATCCTCCTGGAGGTTCATGTGTTCAATCGGCACGTGGCGACGCGGACCTGCCTTGCTGTTTGGGACCGCGGGCGGCACAACGCCGGGCGGGATGTTGCGCAGACGCCTGGACCGCTTTAGGGTAGGATTCCCAACGCGCCCAAATGTCTCAGCCACAAAAGCTAAGTCGGGGGGGTTATCGACGTCAATCTCGTTCCCGGGCTGTCCAGGGAACACCTGAAAAACCAGCGTAGCATCGACCGGCGATGGAACAGGTACGACAGCAAGAAAATCAGGCGCATGCAAATCAGGCGGCGATGTTGATAGCGGTGGGCTTGAAGAGCTACCACCACCAATCTCTTCACGGATATCCAGGCCGCCTATCTTTGGATATGGCAACGGAATCTGGTCACCGGAGCGGCGAACCTTCTCTGGTAGTTCAGGGACTTTCAGCGGTGGAGAGCTAGACATCCTGCAAAATCTTTCAAGAAACACAGAACCAAGAACAGAAATTCGATAGAATTGGAGAGGAGAAAGGAGTCTGAGTGTTGTAATTCGAAAGGAGTTTGGGTTGTTGTGATCAAACGGTAAAAAGAGATCAGCCTTTTAAGCCCCCAAAAAGTGACCGTTGAAAGAGGGGAGAGAAAGAGTAAAAAAAAAAAAGGAAAATTCCCTAAAAATCTCACCGGTTGATTTTGGGAATAAAATACGATTTTTAATTCCTTTTTCTTTGTTTAAAGCACGACTCCTCCTCAAAATAGGTTTCATGACCACATAAACCGCCTTACTTACTTTACTCATTATTCCCCTTTTTTAAAAAAATAATTGTATGACTTAATCTACAAAATAGGCCTAAAATACAAAGCTGATTTTAATGAACCATTAGCACAGGTGTGCCTATCTTGTGCAATGTTACCTTTCACTCACCAAATTCACCTCATTATTACCTGTCCAGCCGTCTGATTATAACTCCACTGAAACACTTGGTTAGMTCAATTCAAAACAAAATTAAGAGATTTCAAGCAAGACAAAAACACAAGAAACATAACGCACAGTAAGATGGCATTTTCACAAAGTATGAATGTCCTACGGGATGCCTAAAAATCATGACCTAAAAGGTTAAAACAGAACACATTATGATTTCAGTGTTTTTGATCCAATGTTGCTTTTTATTACTAACAACATTATAAACCAACATTGCCTTAGGTGAAGTCAATGGAAACTTACCCCTTAACCCAAGTTAATGACTACGTCAAAGTCTCTCAAGCAGGTGAATTTTAAAGATTGGAGCATTTTGAGTCCAGATTTTCTTCATCCTTGAAGGGGTTTAAATCTTTTAATCTTCAGCAATTGCTGTTAAACGCCTCTTGTTTTTGGACCTGGGAGAAAACCAGTTTCTGCGGGCAAGTTCCACAATCACCTAATTTCGAAGAGGTTGGTCCTTTTTGTCATTACTTTTATTGCAACAGAGGACCTTATTGCACTTTCAATCAAACTCAATGCATTAGTATAATGTATGAAAAGAAAAGAAAAATGCATGCAAAAATATACAGATGTTGTGACTGATGTTGATAAGTAGTGTCACAACATCACAACCAACATTGGTTAGACAATGCACAAACCGAGATCTCTTCTCAAACGAGAGAAGGTCTCGTAGTCTAATGCCTTAGTGAAGATGTCAGCCAGCTGATTATCAGTTCCAATATGTTCAAGGCTAACAATCTTCCTCTCAACTAGGTCTCGAATAAAGTGGTACCTTATGTCAATGTGTTTGATTCGAGAATGCTGGACTGGATTTTTGGAGATGTCAATGGCACTGGAATTATCACACAACACCGTCAAGATACTACTGTGCAGACC
>BMAC01000130.1:386027-401200 GCA_014905375.1 Phtheirospermum japonicum
AGTTCTTGATGATACGATAGTAGCTTGCATCTACATAGCCACACAAGGCGTTGATGCATTTAGAGTTCCAATTTGCAGCAGCTGCTTCGTCAGCAGTCCACTCTTCCTCTTTTTTGGGAATGGCATCGCCCTCGCCATCTGTGACACGTGGCTTTTCCCATCCAACAAGGACAGTCTTCCAGACACGTTCATCCATACTCTTCAAGTGCCACCTCATCCTCTGTTTTCAAAGAGAGTAATTCTCACCATTAAGGATTAAAGGCCTCGGGGTGCCTTGAGCATCCATAGCACCTAAAAATAAGGATCAATACTTAAAAGGTTAAGTAACCCGCTCTAGATGCCAATTGTAAAATTAGAAGGTTTATGATTTTAAAAATAAGTCTCAGTTTTACAATGTTGTTAATCAATGTTAACAACACCAGTTAACAACATTGACCAGAGTAACAGGAAATTATGCAGCGGAATTTAAAATACGAGAACACGATTAAACAAATTCAGTTCACAAGTAAATACTTGTGAACTTGGGTGTACAAACCCGAAAACTATATTACTTTCTTTTAAGTTCAATACAAAATATAAAGTAATATATGAAAACTAAATATCAATAAACTTGATACTAAATACTTGTTGCCGGAATGGCAAGATCTTCTCCGTTGGTCACGCAACTTCAAAGATCTTTTTTATCACGATCGTTGGCTCCAAGTAGTATGTCGTGTTCTTCCTTCCTTGTGCGTCTTCTTGCGTCGTGCGTCGTGTGTTCTTCTCCTCAAGAAATCCGTGCGTGAAACTCTCATAAAAACCGTGAACAAAGTGTAGGAATACTTATGTCTTAAATAGACAACTAAGAATCCTAAACTTGGTAAAATCCTAAAAACAACTCCTAAACACAATCTAGGAATAATTAAAGTCTTGTGCATAAACTAGGAAACATAAAATTGTCCTAAATCTAGTTCCCTAATTTATTTTGTGCCCAAAAAAGGCAAATAACAAAATAGGAATTATTGCCAAGAATAAATTGCTCAACAGAATTGATCATCATTGCTTGAAGAGATTGCTCGACTTCTAGTTCTCTCATTCGTCTTGTTAATTTTCTTCATGCACTTGTAATTTTTGGAGCAACTCATTCAAGTTAAGGGTCTCGATATCATTCGACTCTTCAACAGCTATTACATTGTAGTCGAATTTCTACACAAGAGATCGAAGTACCTTTTCAACAACTCGCTTTTCTTCTAACTTTTCTCCATTACTTTCGAGTTGGTTCACAATCGTCACAACTATTGAGATTTAGTCGGAAACTTTTTTAGATTCTTTCATCTTTAAGGACTCAAATTCTCCTCGTAGTGATTGGAGTCGAACTTTCTTAACTTTGTCAATGCCTTTGAAAGCATTGTTAAGAATATCCCACGCTTGCTTCGCATTGGTTGTTTGTGAAATCTTCTCAAAATTGTTATCATCCATGACGAGTTGAATGATGGAGAGAGCTATTTGATCTTTTACCTTGGCTTCCTTTCGGCTTGGTTTAAAGTAGCAGGATCTTGTGAAAAAATATATTCTCTTTCAATGGTTTCCCAAACATCTTGTTCACCAAGATATGTCTTCATTTGAATGCTCCATCGATTGAAATTATCTTTCGAGAGTTTTGGAAATGGGAATGCTCCACTTGCGGCCATCGTCTTTGTAGAGAATCGAACCTTGTTCTTATACCACTTTGTTTGATAACGTGAGCTCAATATATAAATCGCAAAGAAAAATAAATGTGGAGAATAATTTATAAACACTTTTGTTTATTTCTCTTAAACACACAAATATTAATGAACTCTCTTACAAAATTCATGCTTACAAATGAAAAATTACATTGATATTTATAGGATTAAACCACATAAATAAAAGGACACAACAAATCATGTAAAGACACAAAATATAAAAAAACACACATTGATATAAATGAACACTATATCAAAAGTCACATTCATTTATTTAATTAAACTTATATACTCTTCATCCAACAGTTTTGTGACAGTTGAGATAACCACGAATTTTATATAAGTACACCGAACAATGATGAACATCAATTTATTATGTTCAATCAAGCTTTAACCACCGAGTGCAGACTATTGTAAATATTATGTAAATCAAAATCAATTTGCTATATTATATCACATTTAATACCAAACGGGAATTATCGGGAAATTATGACAAAACAAAGTCAACTTCCCGAGCTACTAATCTATACCTACTATTAAAGATGGCCTGCCGGTTTTTTGGCAGGCCATTTGGCAGCAATTGATTGTTTTTTTTTCTTTTTTCTTTTCTATTTATTATTTTCTATTTTCTTTTAATTTATTTTCTTTTTTGGTTTTGTTTTATTTGCCTTTTCTTTTTTATTTTCTATTTCTTCTTCTTTATTTTCTTTTTTTCTTTTTTAGTTTTACTTTTAATAAATCTTATATATAAAAAGGTTATTTTAAATATCAAATCAATTAGTATAATTTTATTTTCCAAATTATAACTATCTTTATATGTTGTACTAATTTATGGTAAAAGTTGTGATTAATTATTGTTTAGCAAAAAAATTGAATTTTAAAAAATCTAATTTATTACTGCAATTTTTTTCTTCAAAAAATTATATTTTAAATTATAATATTTTTATTCTTAGCATATTAAAAAATAATAATAATATTTATTTAAAGAATGTATATTCGCCGGAATCGAAATATCTGCAAGTTTTTTTAATTCTTTCTTTGTAATTTACTTTATATTTTTCTCTACAAACCATTAAATTTCGTCATCACGATATTTTTGTGCTAAGAATGAAATTCATTTTTCTTTCTTTTTTTCATATTTTAAATTCTTATTTGATATTTTTGTCCTTACTTGGCAGTCATAAAACTTATCATTTCTTTTTTATTAAATTTATTTATTTGGTGTTTTAATGTTTGGTTCTTTTTAATATATTTTGGATTTAGTTTTTTTTTTCTAATGTATTTTTTTGTTTTTCATTTAAAATATAATTTCAAGTAAATGAATAAGACTCAAATCTTAAGGTAAAAGAATATTATATTGTATAAAGAATTATTATTTCAAACTACCTAATCTAATAATCTCGAAATGTTTATAATATGAATGACTATTATTAATAAATATATATTACGTAAAGGAAAATTATATTGTATAAATAATAGTTATTTAAAGATACATAATTTAATATATTTAATCTACATATATAATATATGAAAGTTTAGAGAGTCGAGAAGGATACCATTTTCTTTCTTCACTAGATAGAACATACAATTGTTATACCACGGATCAGGTCACTGACCATATGAATACATTAAATTAAAAATTCAGACATATTACATATGAAATAAACATATACATCAATATATAAATATATTAAATAATATTAGGTTGCCCTAATAATTACATTTACGTAGTATTCAAAGTGTATTTTATATTTGTATATTGAGGCAAATTCACACCCTATATTACATATAAAATAAACATACACCAATATATAAATATATTAAATATTATTAAGTTGTCCTACTAAGTACATTTACGTAATATTTAAAGTATTTGACACCTAATCGTTAACCGTTAGTTAGACTCCTTAAAATTATTATTATTTTTTTTAAAATTCTAGGAGACCTACAAAAAATTTCTTAAAACCCAAAAAAAAAAAAAAAAATACAACAAAACAAAATAAAAATAAAATCCAAAAGTAGAGAAACTAAACTAAATTAAAACTAAAAAAGAACCCTAAAATTAAAAGAAAACACTTAAAACCTTTTGGAGTTGCTCTAACGAAATGTACCCCATTAGGTTATCTAACATAAATTTTTTTATTTATATTATTCATGTATTAGTTGATTCAATGTTACAGTGCAATCTTATTTTTATATAATACAAATAATTAAAACCAAACATCTAAAATTTTAATTATGAGAGTGAATCAATGATACAGCATGATTAACATAAATGATTATTAATAAAAATATACAATTCTTTTATATTTTTTCAATTTTATTTAACATCTTATAAAATAATTTAAAAATTACTGAATATAAATTTGCCCCGCAATGAAGTGCTGGTCAATTCTAATTTAAATTATATATTAAACATTAATTCTTTACCATTCACTATATCAAAGAAGCAAAAGCCAAAACATGATTTCCAATTTGTGATAAAAGCTGTCAAGCTAAAACAAGAAGATTTTTGTTTTCTGTGCATTCCTTAAAGCTGCATATTAGACTTAATACATTAGGGACTGAAACATGATACATAAATATCCGTAGGGGAACAATCTAGGCTCTACACGTGTAGGGTAAATGTAAGGCTCGTACATTACAGCTGCAGCAAGGTAAAAGGGACAAAACTAGCCGTTTGCATTAGGGTTAGAGATGCAGGAGCTGGTAGTGTGTGGCTGAGGCTTCTTTGGCTGTTTCTGCTGAGTTGGCTGTGAATGACCATGCATGTATATGACATGCATGGCTGCATGGCTTCTTATAGGCCCCCTCAATCCGAGGGAGAGTGAAGGGACAACACAAAGTCTGTCTCTGAACCTCATGAAGGATTGACCAGAAATAGGTTTGATAAGGATGTCTGCTGTTTGATCAATAGCTGGGACATGTTGAACCTGCATTTGTTGAAGCATTACCTTCTCTCTGATAAAATGAAGGTCTATTTCTAAGTGTTTTGTTCTTGAATGCTGAATAGGGTTATGTGCTAAAGCAACAGCCCCTTGATTGTCCACCCAAATTTTAGGAATATGATTTTCCAACAAATTGAGTTCCTTTAACAAAGCTTGTAGCCAAACAATATCACATGTTGCAGAGGCTAAACTTCGATATTCGGATTCAGTACTTGACCTAGAGACTTTGCTTTGTTTCTTTGAGCTCCAACTAATCAGATTTTTTCCAAGAAATACACAAATTCCAGATGTGGACCTTCTGTCATCCAAATCAGAGGCCCAATCTGAATCTGAAAATGCTGTGAGATGGAGATGAGGGCTATGTGCAAAATTCAGGCCATAAGAGCATGTTCCAGACAGATATCTAAGAATTCTTTTTACTGCTCTCCAGTGTATATCAGAAGGACTTTGCATGAATTGACTCACCTTATTGACACTAAAGCTGATATCAGGTCTTGTCACTGTAGCATATTGTAATGCACCTACTATCTGTCTATATAACTTGGGGTTATCCATGGGTTGACCATCATGTTTGGAGAGAGAAGGATGAGTGATCATAGGAGTGGATAAATGTTTATATCCCTGCATTCCAGCTCTTGTAATGAGTTCAGTGATGTATTTCTGCTGTATAAGAAAATATCCTGACTTGTGAGGGATAAATTCAATGCCAAGAAAATAGTGGAGGTGCCCTAAATCCTTCAAGGAGAAACAATTATTCAATTGACTTATAAGTTTCTGAATATCCTCTGAACTATTGCCTGTGATGAGTAGGTCATCCACATAAGCCAAGAGCAGTATTATTGAACCATCTTGATGCCTGTAAAATAATGAAGAATCAGCTCTGGATGTCCTGAAGCCAAGAGATAAGAGAATGTTCCCCAGTTTACTAGACCATGCCCTTGAAGCCTGTTTCAAACCATATAGAGATTTGTTTAATCTGCACACCATGTCAGCAGGAACACATTGTTCAAATCCAGGAGGAAATTGCATGTACAACTCAGTATCAACATCTCCATTTAGAAATGCATTATCTACATCAAGTTGTCTAATAATCCAAGACTTGGAGATGGCAATGGATAGGATTGTTCTTATAGTAACTGGTTTGATGACAGGGCTAAAGGTCTCATTGCAATCCAATCCAGGTTGCTGTGTATATCCCCTTGCAACCAATCTTGCTTTGCACCTTGCCAATGAACCATCTGCATTTCTTTTGGCTTTGAAGATCCATTTACAACTGATTAGAGGTTTGTGAGCTGGTAGTGGACAAACATTCCAAGTTTTATTCTTGAGGAGGGCTGAAAATTCTCTCTGCATAGCCTGATACCAGTGAGGACTTTGCATTGCCTCTTTATGGTTTTTAGGTTCTGTGAAAGGATCTTTTGCAATGATTAAAGCTTTTGGCTTATAAATCCCTGCCTTTGCTCTAGTGATCATCCTGTGGGTATTTTGAGCTCTATCTGGTTCCTGCAAAACATCATTAGTAACAGTAGGGCTGTGCTCAATTGGCAATTCTATAAATAGCTGACCAATAGGTATGGTAGAGGAGTGTGATGATGCAGGAGAATGTGGTTGAACTGATGATGTAGAAGATGAGGAATGATGTTCCAGAGATGGAGTTGTTTGAGGATTAGAATTGGCACCTCCTGAACTAAGAGATGAAGGTKGAGATGGAGTGTTATTWGTTGGGAGTGGAGGAGGAGGAGAGGGATGTATTATTGGAATTGTGGAAAGGGGGACTGAATCAAGAGGTGACACTGTCTCTGATTTTGATGTTTGATGRAATGGAAAAATWTGTTCATCAWATTGAACATGTCTGGTGATGATTATCTTGTTGCTTGGCAGAAGGATTTTGTAGCCCTTGTGAGARGGACTATATCCCAGAAAAGTGCTCTTTATACTTCTATACTGCATTTTGTTCTTGTTGTAAGGCCTTAAGTGAGGGTAGCATAAGCATCCAAAAACTCTAAGGTTGGAGTAGTCTGGTTTTTGTTTCAGAAGTAGTTCAAAGGGTGATTTATTTTGAGTATTTGGAGAAGGGATTCTGTTAATAAGATGTACAGAGGTGAAAAAAGCATCATCCCAATGCTTGACTGGTACATGAGAGTGGGATAGTAATGAAAGACCAACCTCTACAATATGCCTATGTTTTCTTTCAGCCAATCCATTTTGTTGTGGGGTATAAGGGCAGGATTTTCTGTGAATTATCCCTTGTTTGAGAAAAAATGAGGATAAGGCTGTGAACTCTCCCCCTCCATCACTTTGTACCATTTTTATGCACTTATTGAACTGGTTTTTGATCAAAGTGTGGAATTGAATGAAGGCAGCTGCTGTGTCAGATTTTAGTTTTAGTAGATAAAYCCAGGTGAACCTTGTTTTGTGGTCTATGAAGCTAACATAGTAATTAAAACCATGAAAGGACTTTATGGGAGATGGTCCCCATAACTCTGTATGAATGAGATCAAACACATCATATGAATCAGAAATTGAATTAGGAAAGGGAAGTTGATGAGATTTTGATTGCATACAAGAAGCATACAAGGATTCATATTTATTATCAACAAAGGAAACATTACATTTTTGTAGAGCTTTTCTAACAACAGGAAATGAAGGATGTCCTAATCTACAATGCCAAGTATGTAGATTAAGGACTTTATTGGATATAACATAGTTAACTTCTGGTTGGGACACATGATGGGGTGTTTGCTGAAACTTAGCAGGAGGGCTGTCTTGTAGAGATATGAGCTTGAACATGTACAATCCATCTTTAAGGGTTCCTCTGAGAAGGGGAGTGCCTGTGGAGATTGCCTTTACAACACAATGGTTAGGATAAAACTCAAAAAAGACCTGATTGTCTTGAGCAAATTGTGACACACTTATAAGGTTCTTTCTGACATGAGGGATATGAAGGAGGTTTTTAAGATGAAAAGATGAAGCATGATTAGGAAAGGAGGACTGATCAGCAACTATAGAATTACCAAAGTGAGTTATAGCCATACCTGCACCATTTGCTGTTTGAACAATGTCATTTCCTTGATACTCAGAAGCCAAGTTGATGTTGTTCAAGTCATATGTGATATGATTAGTTGCTCCTGAGTCAGGGGTACCAACTGTTCTCTGAAGAAGCATCCTGACCTCCAATGTTAGCCAAATTAACAGATTGATTGTTGCTAGAATAGGAGCTTTCTGAAACTGGAGCTGAGTAACTTCTGGAATTAGCATTGGGAGTGAAATGAATATCCAGTCTGTAGTAGCATTTGTCAGCAGTATGATTGCTATAGTGACAAATTTGACACCTTGGCTTATCATTTCTATAAGCACCTCTGCCTCCTCTTCCTCTGAAATTGGTATTCCTTCCTCTTGCTCCTCTTATGTTGTTGCCTCTGCCTCTTGAAAAACCTCCTCTTCCTCTACCTTGTGACTGAGATGTCATGAGATTTACAGAGAATGACTGATCAGCTCCTATTGTCTCAGATGTTTCAAGCCTATTTTCAAAGTTTAGCAAAATGGAGTGAGCCTCTCTTAGATCACAGGGGGTAGCTCTTGCAGTTATGGATACAACCACAGGGTTATACTCAGCACCCAGGCCTGCAAGGAGATGCAGAATTTGACTCTGATCTGAAATCCTTTCACCAGTAGCTGCTATCATATCACAGCAAGATTTGATCTTGTTGATATACTCTCTCATAGTAAATGATCCCTTCTTCATGGTTTGGAGCTGCAGTCGATATTGCATTGCCTTGGCATTGCTTTCATTAGAAAAACTGGTTTGTAGGGCTTGCCAGATCTCATTTGAAGAAGTTAAACCAACTGTGGTAACCAAAATACTTTCTGACAAAGAGGATAATAGCCAAGAAGCCAGGAGCTGATCCTGTCTTATCCATGCTGAATATGCTGGATTTGGAGTTTGCTCCCCTTCAGATGAACTTGGGAGGAATTGATTTGGAACAGTGCAGTCTCCGGATAGAAAATCAGATAGGCCATATCCCCTTACAGCTGTAAGAACTTGTTGCCTCCACATTAAGTAGTTGCTATCATTTAGCTTAATGCTCAAAAGCTGACTCTGCAGTTGGATGATAGGCTCAGCATTTCCAGTTGAAACATGAATTTGTGAGGCTTGGGAAAAAGGTAAGGCCATGGTAACTCAGATTATAAAAAGGTGAAGAAAAAAAAATAAAGAAAAAGCAGGAGGTTCAGAGACAAGCAATTAATGCCTGCTCTGATACCATATCAAAGAAGCAAAAGCCAAAACATGATTTCCAATTTGTGATAAAAGCTGTCAAGCTAAAACAAGAAGATTTTTGTTTTCTGTGCATTCCTTAAAGCTGCATATTAGACTTRATACATTAKGGACTGAARCATGATACATAAATATCCGTAGGGGAACAATCTAGGCTCTACACGTGTAGGGTAAATGTAAGGCTCGTACATTACAGCTGCAGCAAGGTAAAAGGGACAAAACTAGCCGTTTGCATTAGGGTTTGAGATGCAGGAGCTGGTAGTGTGTGGCTGAGGCTTCTTTGGCATTTTTTGCTGAGTTGGATGTGAATGACCATGCATGTATATGACATGCATGGCTGCATGGCTTCTCATACACTAGTCGTTTCAAATCCCAAACTTTCTCCAACCTGCATCATCACGGGGAGAAAAAATTCTCAATTACATTCATTTGCTACTCAACTTTCATGAGTTAATATCAGCAAACTTAAATTAAAGGAATAATTACAGACCACCCTCAAGTTGCCTAAATAAATAATTGAAGATAACGCATGCACGACGATAACGTACTCGTTTCCAGAATTGCAGTCTCAATTTTGTAATAGAATTCAAAAGATATCATATTTCAACTCGTCTCTAATCTATGTTAATTAATTATTATTAATTTATTTTATATTTTTATATTTACATTAATTTTGTTAATAATTATAGTTTCATACTTTGAAAAATTCAAAATATATCATACTTTCAAGCCTTTCGCATTGTGCCATAATCTAATAAATATTAATTAATTAATTAATTATTATTATTATCTATTTTTTTATATTTAGATTGAATTCATTACTACTATTTAGTTACATACTCCAATTATTGAAAATATATCATAATTTATCTATAATGAATATTAAAAATCTCAAAAATTAATTATTTCAACTCTTATTATAAATACAACTTATTTAATTATTTTCATAAATAAGTTTTTTTATATAATTAAAATTATTTCATATGTAATTTGTCTTTTAATTAAAATAATTAATTTAGAGTTTTTATATTAATTATATATGACTTATTTATATTTTTATATTAGGAGTATAAAAGAAAATCATTGAATTAGACAAAATATAATAAAAGAAAACTATTAAGTTAGGTTAAATATAATAAAAAAAATATTAAATTAGGCAAGATACAATTAAAAAAATATTAAATTAGGTATACATTAGACTTGAATGTTACACAAGCAATCGAAGCACCAAATTTATTTATTATCCAAGCGAATCATACGAAGCAGACACATAGATTATGATGATTTCTCATTAATATATACTTATTTAACACCCGTGTATTACACGGTACTTATCAAAAGATAAATATAAAAAGTATTTGTGATAATTACAGACTTGTAAATCTAAAATAAGAAATTAAAATAATATATCCTCAACCCGTGCCTTGTAAATGACTAATCTATTTATTAATTATTATAAATATTAAATAATTTTGTATATTTGATCTTTAAATTAAATTCATTAATAATTTTAGTTACATACTTACAAAAACTTAAAAGGCGTCACATTCTAAACCCGTGTCTAATATATATTTTATTAATTATTATTATTAAATCATTTCATATATTAATGTTTAGAATAAATTTATTAATAATTATTAGTTACATAATTTGAGATATTCAAAAGATATCATACTCTCAACCCGTGACACATTGTACTGGTGTTTAATCAATATTTATTAATTATTACTATATAATTTAATATTTTTATATTTATATTGAAGACATTACTAATGTCGACTATTGTAAATAATTCATATTGTACTTACATAGAATATTTGAAAAATCAAATTATTTTAAATTATATTATCAATAAAAGTTATTTAATTATTTACATAATAAATTATCTTTTGTAATTAAAATGATTTCATATGTAATTTGTTTTTTAATTAAAATAACTAATTTAGATCTTATCTACTAATTATATATATGACTTATTCATATTTTTATATTAGGTGAATAAAAGAAATTATTGAATTAAATTAGATTAGGTAAGATACAATAAAAGAATCAAATTAAGTAAGATACAATAAAAAGAAAACTATTGAATTAGGTAAATATTAGGTTCGGATGACACATAAGTAAACGAAGCACAAGAAATTTTTATTTGTCAAACAAAACATACGAAACAAACACATAGATTAAGAAGATTTTGCATTAATATATAGGGGTGACTTAAAACTCCAAAAATAAAATTAATTTAAATCCTGTCATCAATAAAACTTATTTAAACTATTTTAAGGGAAAATTTCATTTTTTATTTAAACTATTTTAAGGGAAAATTTCATTTTTGATATATTATGTTGGCCACTTTTCAGAAATGGTACTTAACAAATATGTAATATACAAATTGTCCACATTCATAACATTGACCAAAATGGATGATTGCATTATCAGATGGAGGCTGAAGATTTGATATAACAGTAGCATAGAGGAAACACACAAATGAAAATGAGCCAGTTATAAGAAAGAACCACGCCACTGCTTCATGGTTACAAATGGAACATAAGAAGCATTTTCAAAATTTTGCACAGGTATTTGACGCAAAAGTATCTTAACGTCACTGCCATTTTTCCCAAAAGCCGTCGCCTTCCCCGAACTCGCTGCCCTGAACTGGCAATTCTCCGCCACCACCAATGCATATCACAGACGCAGCCACCATGATCACACCTACTCAGCCAACCAAAAGCACCACTATCAACAACCCTTCTTGGCCTAAACCCAAACCAAACCCGACAGCCCCCAATCTCCATCGTCACACCACCATCGGAGCCATCATCACAGACAACAACAATCCTACCTATACCACCACAGCCACAGGAACCGCCACCGCAAATTTGCCACCATCCTGGCCATTTTTTTAGCGCCACCATCCCTGACCGTTTTCATGTCCCAAATCCCTAACGATTTTCCCAAACCAAAACTACCACTATTTCTGACCATTTTCGCAACCCAAAATCACCACCACACCACCTTATTATATCCCAAACTGGCTGTTAGAAATTGAAAACCCAGAACCACCACCGCCGTAGCCCAAACCAGCCATTCAAATCAGTCTTCGTCGTCGCGTCGTTGCCGGAAAAATATGACGAGCCCATTAATAAGTCGGAGCGCCGCCCTTCACAGCTTTGCCTGCAACTGCTATTTCCTGGTGGAGAGAAGAACCACCATGCATAAAACCTCTTGTCGATTTCCATCCACCCTTCGCAGCTATGCCCTCCGCTTGTCGGTTTCCATCCATCGGGCCGATGCTGTGGGATTTTCGAAGAAGGCGTAGAGGATTTGCGTCGCCCGGTATTAGAAACTGGGGAAGATGATTTCTTCGTGCCTCACCGTCGCTAGGAAATAGTCGTCCGATGCCGCTGATTTCTGAAATTTGGGAAGAAACATGGACGAAGACGTTTCTGAAATTAGGGCGAAAGATGGGTTCTGAAATTGGGGCTGAAAGATGCATTTTAAAATAATTGAGGGTATATTAGGTAGTTAGGGTTATTTTTTTTAATTTCGCAATTTAATTTAAATAAAAAATGATAAGAAATGATTCAGTCATGCCACGTAATCATAGAAGCCCGATCGGGCTTTTTCTGTACCATATTTGATGAATTTGCCAACTTATTAGACGTAGTTTGATGTTGGACAACATTACGTACCATTTCGTGAAAATGACCAACATATTGTATCAAAAATAAAATTTCCCTTATTTTAATAATAAAGTTTTTTTTGTAATTAAAATTATTTCATATGCAGTTTGTCATTTAATTAAAATAACTAATTTAGATCTTATCTACTAATTATATATGACTTATTTATATTTGTATATTATGAGAATCAAATGAAAGTATTGAATAAGGAAAAATAGAATAAAAGAATTAAATTAGGTAAGATAAATAAAAAGAAAAGTATTAAATTAGGTAAATATTAGGCTTGGATGACACGTAAGCAAACGAAGCACCAGAGTTTTTTATTTGTCAAACGAAGCATACGAAGCAGACACGTAAGTTAGGAGGATTTTGCATTAATATATAGGGTGACTTGGTATGAATGTTTTAGTTTAAGTATATTAATAATAGATTTTTTTTCTGATTAAAAAAGTATGGAGATTATTTGAACGACACTATGTTTGACTTTTACATAAGATCTGGAATTATGAATAAAACTATATTTGACTGTAATTATTGTTTGAAGAAAACGTAATCTACAAAACAATTTGTAGAAATTACGGGAAAAAAGAAAAGTAATTTAGAATACAAATTATTCAATGGGATCGGAATAAGTTAAGCCAAATTAATAAGATTAGCCCATTTTGGAACAATAAATGGAAAGTAAAGAAACTAATTCAATTCAAAATAGAACAACTTCTTCGAATAAAGAAAATAAAGAAAAAAATAGATTCGATTCTTAAGAAGAGTTGCACTTCCTTGATACTTATCAATAAATATATAGGCAAAAAAAAAGTGTTGTAAAACTAAGAAAAGAGAGGAGAGAATGATCAAGAGACAAGTTTATTATGGGGATTAAAGTCCCTTTTATAGATACAAGACTAGGGTTTAGGGGTAGGACGGTCATTCATATAATATAATTAAAGCAATTAATTAATTACAACACTCCCCCTTGAATGACCTTAAAAATGCTGCCTCGTTAAAACCTTGCCAGGAAATCCAATGGGACAAAACCTGTTTGAAGGAAAAAGAGTACAACCCTACTCCCCTGAAAATCATGACTGTAGATCTTTGAGTCACCGCATGCCAATCTTGTGTACTAATTTTTTAAACGATGATATTGGTAATGCTTTCGTGAATAAGTCCGCCAAATTATCATACGAGCGAATTTGTTAGATATTGATATCGCCATTCTTTTGGAAGTCTTGTGTTTAGAAGTTCAAGAGATATATATCTTGTCTTGTCACCTTTTATGCAGTCAAATATGAGTTGTATCATATACGAAATATTTCTTTTCACACTTATAGTGTTGCCGTCTCATTAAAACCTTGTCAGAAAAATCCTGTGGGATAAAAAACCGATCGAATGAAAAAGAGTACTGCTCCTCATGACTTCAATTGGCAGTAGTTCTCGAGTTTATCATTTGTCTATTTTCAAACTTTGAAATATAATATTATGCAAAGGATGTGCTACATCAAAACCTTCCAAGGAAAAACCCGATGGGAAAAATTCGAGTGAAGGAAAAAGAGTACATTATTCTTTGAATATGCTCATCATGTTGCCTCGTTAAGAGTCTTCCTGGAATCCGATAAAACCTCAATTAAGGGAAAAAGAGTGCAATGCATATCTCATCATATTAACCGACAATGTTACAAATATGCTTCAAGCATATCAAGATCCTTCCAAGATTTTATTTAATTAATGATGTTGTTCTATATTGTCGGTTGAGTGAAATTTCAAGTTTCAATATCATCCACCACGTAAAAGAATGTTCTTGTAGTATAAATCTTTATTTATATATTATTGACAAAATATTTCACATGAATTAACTTTCTAGTCAAACATATAACAATCTATAAGATTGCATATTCAATCTTGGCCAAATAATTGTGTCAATAACTATTAATTAATTCAAAAACATCATCCTCGCTATCATTGAGCTCATGAGTAAACATATAGTCGACTAATTTCTTGTTGATTCTATTTGATCCAATTATATAGACATAACTTATCGAGATCTCTTTGTTCTAACATTATCATCAGGTACTTGAACCTCTTCAAGGGTTTATAATTTGTTATGTCTGTTTACTCTACTGGAGTATAACGTTTAGTGAGAAGACCATCACAAATAATTGCTCCATATAAAAGATAAATATTTGAATAAATCGTTACCATGCTTCAGGCATGTTATTTTAATCCCCTTATAGGATTTTATATAACTTTCGAGTTTGAGCCTTTAAACTTGAGAACCATTGATAACCTTATAGTCAGTAATCTAAAATGCAAACTTTCACTACAAACTTCAGGTTTGCTTTAAACTTCTCAAGGATAATATTTATGCATTCCATATTTTTTGGTTACCATAACATATGCATTTCATATTGCTTGTTACCATGACATATGCCTATCCTCCCCCTAATGTTGAGAATATTATTTATCGTACAATGACTAACAAATTTGGAGAAAAATGTATCAATATTTGATATGTTCTCAGCACTTTCTATCCATTTACATGTGGTGGGGCGATTACAAATATCGCACTTGTTTT
>BMAC01000130.1:401941-417348 GCA_014905375.1 Phtheirospermum japonicum
ATTCTGGGCTGTCGCGTCGACGGTGCGTCGACGTAGCGTCGACTGACGCGTGCAGGCGCTCGGCGGGACTCGGCAGACTTGGTCGGCAGCGCTCGGCAGGTCTGGTCGGCAGGTGCGCGCGTCGGCTGGGTAGGTGCGTCGACATCGACGGGTTCAGCAAGTTGCGTCGACGTTGCATTGACAATGGTGGCGTCGACATCGACGCTTCAGGAATGTGGCGTCGGCAGTGGCGTCGACTGAGCGTCGACTGACGCGGTCATGACTCGCTGACACGGCTCGCGTCGATGGTGCGTCGACGGTCCCGCGTCAGTCGACGCGACTGAGTGTCGGTTTCCGTTTCTCGATCGTTTGCTACTCGTTTCATCGGAAAGCTTGTTCTTCTATTCCCGAACATCGAACTTCGTCTTTTACGTGCTAAACTCTTCCGGTTACTTAGCTGTAAGGTGAAAAACAATGAAACATCACCTAATTGCATCAATTAAGATCAAAATGCGGTAAAATAAGCTGGAATTATAAAATTACGGAATTACGCCTAAATCATCCAACTCATACCAAAAACAAATATAAAAACGAACTAAAAAGCTAATAAAAATAAGGACAAATCTACTCTAATCAGTCATACCAGTCATGCCAAATCATGATAAAACTAAACTTCGAGTTTAGAATGAAAAAAAAATATTTATAACTCTTTTAGACCTTTTATTGAAAATCCAGGTCAATATAGGAATATTTGAGTTAGTACTAGTTCATAGTAAAAATTAATTCGATAATAAGTTATCTCAGATTCTTATGAATATTTCAAGTAAAAATCAAACTTATGGTTGATTTATATTCCGATTATATCACCAAGAGTTTGTAACTCAAGTGGTATCACTAACCCTTTATAATGGTGTTGATAAGGGTTCAAACCTTAGACCTTTCATTTTTTTCTTGAGGTTTATCTTTACTTTCTAACCACTTTCCCCAACAATATTCTAAATTATATCAAAACTATTACAAAAACCATTATTCCAAATCATATCAAAATAATTACAAAAATTTTACTTGTGATATTATTGAGATTTGTACTACTTCGAGAATACAATCAATTTAAAGTTTTGAAATTTATAAAAATCCATAACATATAAATAATACTTTATGGTATATTTTTTTTAAAATGATAAGTTTTATATAAGAAATATGCTCTTTGGGGCATTATCAAGTAGTAATAATTGATTTGATGTGTTACTCCTTCGTGAGTATACTTTGTTTTTAATATTGCATACGACAAAGTGTCATTTTGCAAAATCAAGAAATATGCAATTGAGTATTTGACATATTGTGAAAAATATGTGCCGGTGGCTAGATTTTCAAAACTTTTTAATGAACTTGTGGAAACGCTCTCTTCAAGAATACATAATATTCAAATAGAATATATTAAGATATGATTGTATTTCTCCACAAACTACAATAATATAAATATTTGATTGTATTTCTCCACAAACTACAATAATATAAATATCTGGTTGTATTTCTCCACAAACTACAATAATATATATCAACTAGCAATTGTAGATCTCATAGTATTTTTCAGGAATACTTAATAAATAATTAAAATATGTTAAGATGGTTGTGTTTCTTCAGGAATCACATCAAATCATTGTTTTAATAACCTTCTAGATTATTAATAATTGTTAGTATTCTTCAAGAATACACAATAAACAATTAAAATATGTTAAGATGATTGTGTTTCTTCAAGAACCACAACAAATCATTGTTTTAATAATCTTCTAAATTATTAATAATGTTGTAAATAATGTGAGCACAAAAAGGGACTGTCTATATATCACTATAACTAGAAAAAAGAAAAAGAAAATTAGAAACAAAAACTTTTAAGTCAAGTCGAGTTTAACACTCTTTCCGCAAGACGAAATTGCACCGGTAGTGCTCTTCTGTTTAGGCAATTCATCCCCAAAAATAAAACGACTTCGTCTCTGGTTTAACAGCACCGTAAAAAACTAGAGCTCCGGCGAAGTTGAAGAACTTAAACTGAGCTACGAGAGAAAATGTTGAAAGAATGTATGCTGTGTTGTGTATTCTGTATGCTGAGAGGTTCAATGTAAATGATGCAGGAGCCTCTCACCCTTATATAGGGGTTCCAGCTGAGGGGCAATAAAGACGTCCATAAATGACAGATTTATGGTGTTCAAATTGGCAGCTTGAAGGTGGTCAAAGGAGGTAACGCCCATGCATTAAGTTGCATGATGTTTCCGTATGTTGAAACATACCTGAACGGTCAGGAGTCCATTTACATACGTTTGAAACGTACGCATAACGTTCAGGAGCCCATTTACGCACGCGGCTAAAAAAGGTAGCCTGGGACACCCACACGGACCACCAAAATCGGACTAATTTCCCAAGGTCCAAGGGCCAAGGACCAAGGTCCGGGTCCGGGCTTGACTCCTCTCGGCTCCGCCTTCAGCTCCGCAGAATGATGATGGTCGAACCCAAGTCCGAGGGCCCGCGTGAGCTTTATTTACACAAAACCCACAATAACCGCTAGCCCACTTGATGTTCACTCATAAAATTTAATCATTTTTAAACTCCCTTCCACATTTATTATCATTCAATGTGGGATAAACAACAATATACTTAAGCAACCGTCCAACTTTGAAGTGCTATTTCTCACTTACCATTAATTGGATTTGAGAAATTCAAAAAACTATAATTATCTACACGAAATGCAGATCGACCCTATACAAATCATTAAGATGAGTTTTTGCTGCACCATTAAACTGATTAAATATAATTTAACAACAATCCCCCACATGAGCGAGAATCTCCAAAAGAAAACATATATGCAAATACGTAGCTCAGTCCTTAAGAGACAATAGAGAATAGAGATAGGTGGCTTGTGGCCTTGAACCCTCCTTAGTTAATACTACCGAGCATACCAGCGGGTTAGTGAACATATTTCTCGAACTATTCTCCTTTGTGTATACTAGACAATAGTACCAACCCACTAAGGTCTCAGAATTCTTCCGTTCTCACATTTGTATCCATTTCTGGCCATGGACAACTTCTTTAAATTCATAAGCATTCAGTAGAAGCGGCCCTCACTTACATAGGTGATTCTTAAAAGAGTATTCTGTCATACTCAAGTCAAAGACTTGCACAAGAACTATTAGAAATCAGAGATTTATCCTCACCACATGACAAATTAAAACATTAATTTTGCCATTTAGGGAATAAGATCGTAGAGTTTTACTTACCCAGACTTTTATAGTTTAGTTTTCCCATTAAACCAAGTTTGTGGGATCTCCACTAATCATGGTTGGGTTTCCACTACAATCATCTTTAAGATGTGGATTTCACTCCCATTCCTTCTAGAAACTTATACATCTGATCTCAAACTATATTTTTGGTGAACGGATCCGCTAGATTATCTATCGACTTTACGTAGTCAACTAAGATAACCCCATTCAATATCAAATGTCTTATGGTGTTATGTCTCGGACGAATATGTAGAGACTTACCGTTATACAAACCACTTTTTTCACTTCCAATAGCAGCTTGATTATCGCAGTGAAGCATTACTGGCGGCATGGGTTTCTCCCAACATGGAATATCTTTCAGAAAGTTATGAAGCCATTCAGCTTCTTTACCTACTTTGTCTAAAGCAATAAACTCAGATTTCATGGTGGATCGAGCTATACAGGTCTGTTTAGTGGATCTCCAAGAAACAACTCCTCCCCCTATTACAAACACATACCCACTTGTCGACAATGAGTCCTTTGAGTTGGATATCCAGTTTGCATCACAATAACCTTCAATTACCCTAGGGTATCTACCATAATGTATACCAAAGTTCATAATATACTTTAAGTATCTCAAAACTCTCACAAGCGCTTTCCAGTGTTCTCCACTTGGATTGCTTGTATATCGACTCAGTTTGTTTACCGAGCAAGCTAGATCAGGTCTTATACAGTTAGAGATGTACATCAGACATCCAATGATCCTTGCATAGTACTTCTGAGCAACAGGGTCACCTCTGTTCTTACTTAAGTGAACATTGAGTTCCATCAGTGTCTTTGCTGAAATACTATCGTAAGCATTGAATTTCTTGATCACTTTCTCAATGAAATGAGATTGTGATAAGACAATTCCATCTGGAGTTCTTATAATTCTTATACCAAAAATTACGTCTGTTGATGGTCGGTATCGTCCCAATAAGGATCCGATCCGAATGAATTAAGCTGAACTGGAAAAATGGCCAAGAGCCCGAGGTTTTGGGCCGAGAGGCGTCGAGCAGGCGGGGAGCCATTCACCCTGCCGGATGTCTGCACCGAGCGGATGACGGTCAGGAGCTCTGCCGGGCTGGGCTCGCGGAGGCGCTACCAACCTGGATGCGCGGGGCTCGCGGAGCCGCTGCCAACCTGGGCGTGCAGTGTCGCCGAGCTCAGGCCCGCGCTGCCGAGCCGGACTCCCCAATGCGCTGCCGACCTGGACGCGCGGGGCTCGTCGAGGATGCCCGCGCGGTGTCTCCGAGCTCGGGCTCGAGCGCCAGTACCGAGCAGAGCCGTCCATCCTGCCGGGCGTCTGGGCCGAGGATGCCGAGCAGACTCAAGCGCCAACGCCGAGCAGATCTGATCCCCTTGTTGAGTGCCTGCGCCGAGGATGCCGAACAGGCCAGAGCACCAACGCCGAGCAGAGCCGAGCACCCTGTCGAGTGCTTGTGACGAGGATGCCGAACAGGCCCGAGCGCCAGTGCCGAGTAGAGCCGAGTACCTTGTCGAGTGTCTGCGCCGAGGATACCGAGCAAAGGAGCACCGATCAGGTTGAGCTCGGCATAATGCCGAGCAGGACCTCTTCCGGGTGCACTGAGCACTGCACCCCGAATACCTCTGCCGTGGAACCGAGCAGAGGAACGCCGAGCAGGTTGAGCTCGGCAAAATGCCGAGCAGAATCTCTCCCGGGCACGTCATGCGCTTCACCCCGAGTACTTCCGCCCGGGGTTGCYGACCAGGAAGGTGCCGAGCAGAGCGATTCYTTCCGAGGAATGSRCCGTKTSGGCCGRTTTGTCTTCGACCAGTCGGCGATCTCAACGTGCYGAGCYGGAATATTAGACTGACGACTTCGGATCCATTCGATATTTAATTGGTTGAGATCGGATCAAGTCGGTGGAAAATTATTGAGGTCGGCATTGAGGCGGTGGACACGTGAGCAGAGATTATGGAAAACCAATAGGAGAGTGACAGGTGTATAATTAGGGTTTCAGTGGAAAACTATAAATAGACTCTCTAGGAGAGAGAGTGGGGGATTTTTCCAATTTTTGAGAGAGAGAAAGATAGAGAGCTTTAGAGAGAGAAAGCTTGTATTACAAGGTCAAGCACCTGTAAAAAGGGTCCGGCTAAGGCCGATCCGAACTGATTTTGAGGAATAAATGTTAAGCACTTTATCCCACTCGTTTCTGCTATCTGATTGCTGTTCTTCTTACTATTTTTGGTTTTGTATTGGTTGTGTTACTCTTAACATAAACAACCTCATCAACTCTCAGATCCTTCATGTCAAAATTAATTTTTAACATGAGCTTCCTCTCATTAATCACTTGTAGGTTTCTACCCATGATTAACATATCATCTACATAAAGACATACTATAACAAATTTGTCATTAGTATTCTTAATGTAGACACACTTGTCACACTCGTTTATCTTGAAGCCATTTGACATCATCACTTCGTCAAATTTCAAGTGCCATTGTAAAGGTGCTTGTTTCAAGCCATATAAAGACTTAACCAGTTTGCACACCTTTCTTTCTTGTCCAGGTTTTACAAAACCCTCAGGTTGTTCCATATAGACTTCCTCTTCTAAATCTCCATTTAGAAAAGATGTTTTTACATCCATTTGGTGAATCTCAAGATTGTGAAAAGAAGCAATCGCTAGAAGCACCTGAATAGAGATAATTCTCGTCACAGGAGAGTATGTATCAAAGAAATCATATCCCTCCTTCTGGAGAAATCCTTTCACAACCAAACGAGCTTTATACTTATCGATTGATCCATCAGCTCTGAACTTTCATTTCAGAATCCATTTACTCCCTAAAGGTTTACACCCTTCTTGTATATCAGTCAGAATCCACGTATGGTTCTGCATGATCAAATCGATCTCGCTCAGAACAGCTTCCTTCCAAAATGAACTATCGGTCTGGGAGAAATCTTCTTTTAATGAAGTTGGTTCTTCATCCAAAATGAAAACCACATAATCGGGATCGAAATTCTTCACAACTTTAGCACGAGTGCTCCGCCTAGGAGTTAGAGCTTCAAGTTCTGAACCAAGTCATTTACGAGACTTAGGTTCTACCCCCACAAGTTCGTGACTTGTAGTTCCTTCAGTATTTCCAGTGGTTTAACTGGATGTAGCTTTATCCTTACAAGGATAGATATCTTCAAAGAATATCACATTCCTTGACTCAATAGTAGTTCCGACATTCATGTTCGGAACATCTAAACTATGAATTATAAATCGATAGGCGCTACTATTTAGTGCATAACCAATAAAAATACAATCAGCCATTTTGGGTCCGATTGTCACCTGCTTTAGTAGAGGCTACCTTCGCTAAACACCCCCACACTTTGAGGTATTTATAAGAAGGTTTCCTACCTTTCCACAACTTATAGGGAGTTTCGTCCCTACCTTTAAGTGGAATTTTATTGAGGATATATTTAGCCATTAAAATAGCTTCCCCCCACATGTTCTGAGGTAACCCATAACTAATCAACAACGCATTCATCATCTCTTTCAATGTACGACTAATTCGTTCGACAACACCATTCAATTGAGATGCATACGGAGCTGTAGTTTGATAAATTATGCCACTTTCGTTGAACAACTCCTCAAATGGAGCTACGTACTCCCCTCCTCTATCACTTCAGATAGATTTGAAAAGTCAATCACTATAGCCCTTTGCCACTGGTCGAGCTTTATATCGAGCAATACTCCCATCAGCATGTCAAAATCCATCTGCATCCTATGATGGATTTGTTAGGTGGAGCAGGAAAAAGAGACCAGGTCGCATTTAAATTCAGTTTCCATGGCCTGTTTCCAAAGGGGATGTGAGAGTGCTTCCTGAAAGAAGGAGGGTTCCTGTGAATCCAGAACATGAGAAATGAAGGCCCTCAGTTTGATATTGTCTGTTTGCGACCTGGTGATCATGGGATGGTGTTTCTAGGTTGCAGCTGCATTGTTAGTGACAGAAATAGGTGGTGAACAATTCACAAATGGCAAATTTACACACAGGGGAATTATGGTGTGAGTAGAGTCAGAGGAGATAGATACCGGATTATGAGAGGATGAATGTGTAAGTGGTGGTGAGTGAGATTGAGAAGGAGGATTTGTAGGCGTTTGATTATGATTGGGAGGTTGAGTATGGAGAGGAGAGTGACTGCGCTCATCAGCGTTGGAGGGAGATGTGATCGAGGTATTTTAGGAAATTGTGTTTGGTTCTAAGTCTGGGGGTCCCTAGTGATGGATGGAGGAGGTTCGTTCTGGCGTAGGGCTTTGTTGTTGGTTGGATTAGATGGCAAAGGGAATTTTGCTTTCATCAAAGATGACATCTCTGGAGATTATGATCTTGCCATTTGGCAAGAGAACTTTGAAAATTTTATGTTTGGTTGTGAAACCAAAGGAAGGTGCCTAGTAAGGATCTGGGTTCCAGTTTGTGTTTGTGGCCATGGAGCTTTTTATAGTGGAGACATATATTTGATGGACTTGACAGGTAGTCTATTTAGAATGTAAAAAGAACGCTAAAAGCATCATCCCAGAATCTAAGTGGAATGTGAGCATGAGTCATCATTTCTAATGCTATTTCAACTATGTGTCTATTTAGAATGTAAAAAGAACGCTAAAAGCATCATCCCAGAATCTAAGTGGAATGTGAGCATGAGTCATCATTTCTAATGCTATTTCAACTATGTTTCTGTGTTTTCGTTCAACAAGACCATTTTGAGCTGGTGTATAGGGACAGGAAACCTTATGGACAATGCCAGATTCATAAAAAAGTTGAGTGAGGTTTCTGAATTCCCTACCCCAGTCACTTTGTACAGCTTTGATTTTATAGGAAAGCTGATTTTCAGCAAGGTTTTTAATATGAATGAAAGCAGACTTAATGTAACACCCCAGGATCACCCTCCAGACCTGACGGTTAATCCCTTTGTACCGACACGAGTCTTCCCAGGGGGTCACCCATCCCACCTCTACTCCAGGCCAAGCACGCTTAACTTTGGAGTTTCGATGAGAGGGCTTTCAGAAAAGAAGATGCACCTTGTTGGTATGAGTTTACCAATCAAATCTGTTGAGCTTTCCTAGGTAGTCTCATAATTTGGGGTGTTACAATTTACCCCCTTAAACTCGCGACGTCCTCGTCGCGCTTGAACTATCTCAGGATCCGTTGCCAGGCATTGGAATTTTAGAGGTGGCTCCTACGGGTTCAAGATTGTAACCGTGGGCTATCCCGATCTTGGGCTCTCTCACGGGCTTTCCATACGTGTTGCAACCTTGTCCCGCATAGCACTTAGTTCCCGATTTTCCGGCTGGCAAATGGCTCTGATACCATTTGTAACGCCCAGGATCGCCCTCCAAACCTGACGGTTAATCCCACTGTACCGACACGAGTCTTTTCTAACGCGCTTTATCCTCACTCACGCGCATCTTGAAAAGGCTTCCCAGGGGGTCACCCATCCCACCTCTACTCCAGGCCAAGCACGCTTAACTTTGGAGTTTCGATGAGAGGGCTTCCAGAAAAGAAGATGCACCTTGTTAGTATGAGTTTACCAATCAAATTTGTTGAGCTTTCCTAGGTAGTCTCATAATTTGGGGTGTTACACTTAACATCGAATTTAGCTTTTAAAAAATAGATCCATGTGAACCTGGTGAAGTAATCTATGAAACACACATAATATCGTGACCCAGTGGAGGATGTGACAGGAGATGGTCCCCAAAAATCTGTGTGGATAAGTTCTAGTGGTGTAGTATAAGCAGATTCAGAATCATTATAAGGTAAGACATGCTTTTAGATTGCATACACGAATCATAAGGATACTTATTTGAATTAACAACAAAGGTAACATTACAGTCTTTCATTACTTTTATTACAACATCATGAGCAGCATGTCTTAATCTGGGCAAAATATCAGCGATCGAGGACTTTTCGCCATCCTACGAGGCTAAGAATGGGGATTCTAATGCGGCTAACTCTGTTTCAGAGAAGAAACGGTATCATGTCGACCCGTCTCTACCTGATATCCGAAACAACATCTACTCAACTGATGAGTTCCGGATGTGGGCATATTGATAGTGTCTGATGTTACGGCTAGCACCCAGAAATCTAATCTGCAAAGATATGTAACTGTTGTTCCCATGCCTGAAAGTCTTCCTGATAGGGTACAATGTCTATGGTATAGTCTATGTAATTTAAATTGATTGTTTTTTCCGGTTTGTGGTCAATTGTTTCCTATAAATTATATTGGCACTTGCACCGAGACCAATTAATTTACAGTAAGGTATTGCTGATGTCTCCTTAAAAGTGGAGGGAGTTTATTCTTTTCGGTTTAGGCCACACATATCATTGTCCAGAAATATAAGTTTCAATTCATGTATATTGCTTTGAAATTGATTAAAATGGGGTTTTCCATCCAATTCTCCGAAAAGTGGGGGAATATTAAAGCCTTTATTGTATTTCATATTTATTGGCAGCTGGGTAGAGTATTTTTTAAAAATAATATTTTTAAGATGAAAACTATAAAGTGATACATTTAAGTTTAAGATTGACACTTTTTTTTAATTATAATTTTTTATTAAATATGCAAATTAAGAACTTTTAAAGTGGGGGATAACAGGTTATTTCCTTTTTTCGGATGGAGGCTAACAGTGTGGCTACAACGGAGGTTGTGGGGTGGTCGGGTCTGGTAGAAGTTGGTAGAGATGGAGGTGGAGGTCAGGATGGCCCGAAAGGCTGAGATGGAGGGGTTTAATTTCTTCGACTTTGGAATTGTGAAAAATTAGGCGGCCTGTTTTGACTCTATTCCCGCCCGTTGGAAAAAATAACTTTACTTTCATCCCACTTTCATATATTTTATTTTTTATTTTTTTTAAATAATAAGTATAATATTAATTATTAAATAGAGAATTACACATAAACTATTTATTTAATTTATCAAAATGTACTATTTTTCTTTTATATACAAATTAATTTGACACCCCTTTATTACATGGAATTTATGAGTTAATAAAGTTTAAATAATAAATATTATTAGTGTTAACTATAAAGATTTAAAATATCAAAAGATGTCAAGTTCTCAATTTTTTTGTATTGTATTAATGTCTAATCATTATTTATTGATTATTATTAAATAATCTTATGTTTTCATATTTATAATAGAGTTAACAATTTTTAGTTACGTACTTATATTATCATGTAAAAAACTCTTAATTTACTTATTTAGATTAGCTAAAATCTTAAAAATGAGATTTACCCTAACTTTATTATAAATATAAATTATTTAATTATTGAGACTAATCATAAAATAAGGCTGCAATGAAGTTCAACATATTCAATATAGTCTTATCACATTATTTCAACGTAATGTAATATATACTTATTTACGTTATATATTATATTTTCAAAGTGGTATGTACACAACTATCAGCCATGTGAACTCTACCAAAAAACTAAGTGATATGGACTTGTGCATGACTTCTTGGATGTATTTCGATTCATATTTATAGCGAGAAGAGATTATCTTGTGAAATCGACTAGCGACAAGACAAAACAATGGCACGACTTTATATATTTACTATTTCCATGTAATTCATATTCAACAAATTTATAAACAACCTATAAAGCCAGGTAGCGTACAAAACTCCAACTGACAAGTCCCATCACAATTTTCCTTACTTCGTATAATTTCGATGTATTCAATATTAGTTGGCAAAGCTGCATTTCAATGATATTGTGATAGACAGTAATTGTTAGTGTTCAGTGACATTGATTGAGATGACAGGACAACACACTTCATCAAAATACGAGTTGTATTCAAGTGAATAGACAGCACACGAACACAATTTCTCACTTAACTCGTGCATCTCTCTCTCCCTCTCTATCTATATATCTCTCTCTCTATATATATATATATATATATATATGTGTGTGTGTGTGTGTGTGTGTGTGTGTGTGTGTGTGTGTGTGCGTGTGTGTGTATCTATGTATGTATGTATGTATGCACAAGTCCCTATCAATTACTCAGTTTTTTGGTAGATTTTATATGACTGAAGGATCATACCCTCCCAATTGAATGATGTAAACAAACAATTTCATTAAATTACATAAGAAGTTTTAAAAAATCGGGCAAATTATTAAAAAAAAACATAGTTGGGTCTTGTCGACGAGCTATGACTCTGCAACCCTAGCAAGCCCAGTCAAATTGTTTGGTCTTGTCAAGAGTCATGATTGGGAAAATGTATTTTTAATTGATTAGTAACTTATGTGATAGTCTCTTCTTGCAATCACCGATAAATGATTGGGAATATGTGTTATTTATTGAAATCACCAATCAATTATTATTCTAATCATGGTAGGTTTGTTGTCTTTAATTATTTAAAAATATGTTATTAACTTATTATTACAATTAATATATATATTAATATATTTTTAATGATAATTTATAATGATGATGATGATGACACCTTATTCAAGTATAAAAATTTTTAAAAACAAGATCCTATCACGATTTTAGAAAAAGATATAAACGATGATTTACAAATAAATTATGGCTATTTAGATTGATACAGTGAAAATGCTACTTTTATCTTCTGATAATTATTATGATGATTTAATGATCAATGATAATGGTTTTTTTTTTAAATATTATGACATTACTGCCATTATTTTTTAATGATTAATAATAATATTATTTATTACAATCATCAACTAACTATTATTTTAATAAGTTTTGTTCTCTTTGATTATTTAAAAATATATTATTATCATTACTACTAATATATATATATATATATATATATATTCGTATATATTACTAATATAAGAGATTAATATAATATTAATTAATACAAGTGATCAACGAGAGGGAAAAATAAAGTGGCATATTAGAATCAACTGAAATTTTAAGCTGTAAAACAAATTTTTTCCATGGCTTTTAGGTTTGGTTTTTGAGATTTCCGGCAAAAAGGAACGAAGGAGAGCGATAAAACACATTTCTGTCAATACCTCTTAGAGACCGACGAGAACACTTCGGATCCGCCCAATTCCGTCCGAGCAAGGTTCGAGAAGATGATTAGGGAGGCACAGGACAACGTCTGCTCTGAAATTGAGGCCACTGATGGAGGCAGTCAGTTCAAGGAGGATGTCTGGTCCAGACCCAGCGGCGGCGGGATCAGCAGGGTGTTGCAGGACGGTGTCGTTTGGGAAAACGCCGGTGTCAAGCTAAATGTGGGTGGAGAGGCGCTACTCGTGTATGCCTTTAAAATTAAGCTGTTTAATAAAACAAACCTAAATATTGATTTCATTTTCATTCACTCTTTCTACTTTGGTTTCAGGCCTTTGCAGATGTAACATCAACTTACGCAAAAATGAGTTCAGTCGCAAAAGTAAAGCAACCGATTAGAACCATCACAGAGGAGAGTTTGAGTCTGGAACCTTTCTGTAACGAGGTAGAACATATTATTTGGTCTAATATTCGTGCACTGAATAAGATTTTCATTCATTCATGTTTTAATTTATTTTATCTTTCAGTTACTTGCATCTTTTGGCCGAGCGCATGATATCTGGAGAAACATTACGGAGAAACTCTGTCATGAAGAAAAGAACTGGAGATCATGTGAATAAGTCGTATAGTTTTCTAAATAATGCACATTTAAGGCCAAAATGCAGAATTAGTCCACTAACTTTAGGCAGTTGGGAATTTTAGTCCACCAGATACACGAGGTGCGATTTTAGTCCACTAATTTAAAAAAAGTCGGACATTTAATCCATTTTTGGCCGGAAATTCGAAAATTGACCGGAAATTGAATTTTGGCCCGCTTTTTGGGTATTTTGACCAGAAAAACCGTCCAACATGCCACGTAGGGGCTGACTTGGTTAAAATTTGCCACATAATTGCTGATTGGGTTTTTTTTGGAGGGAAAATTGCTATTTATACATGCCCTAAAAATCCTTCCTTCTCCCTCGCCGTCGTATTGCTCCTGCAAAAACAAATTCCTAAAAATCCTTCCTTCTCCCTCGCCACTGCTCCATCTTGTTGCTGCAAAAACAAAAAAAAATAAAAAATCCGCCATTGAAGATGTCTCACACTACAGGGTCGGTGAACTGCTATTGTCTCACAACACATGGTCGAAGGCGAGCTGTTTTACGAACATCTTGGACGGATGACAACCCAGGCAGGAGGTTTAATTCTTGTCTTCTATGGCCTGTAAGTTGTTTTCAATTCATGACTTGTAATAAATCTTAACCTAATCCAATCTTTTTCTTTTCTCTAAGACTACGAAACAAATTCTTGATTTTTTTTATAGAGTGGAGGGTGTCATTTCTTTGATTGGGAGGATCCCCCAATGTGCCCTAGATCGCGGGTAATAATACCTGGTTTATTGAGAAGGATCAATTCAATGGAAGCTGACAATTCAATGATGCGTGAGAATAGGAAAAAGCTTCTAAAGTTGATGGTTTTGATATTGCTGGTCTTTGTAATTGTTGTTTGTTGGATGTGGTCAAAGATGCACGCCGGGAAGAATGAAAATGTCGGAGTGAAAATGGTGAAGGGGATGATGCTAGCTTGAGGGGATTGTAATTTCTAAGTATTATCTAATGTGACGATTAAGATGTAATAGTTCTTCTGTTAGTTATGTTGATGTAATCCCTCTATGTAATGACATTTGTTTGGACAAATGAAATTTGTTGTTAATGTAGTCTCTCTATGTTTTCAATGGTTTCTATTTGTTTTGTATAAAACTTTAGTTTCTGTTGTTGTTTGTTTGGACAAATGCATATATGAAGCTAATGTTTCTGTTTGTTATTTGTTTGAACAAATGCATAAAGATTTTATTTCTGTTTGTATACATAAGCCTGTGAATATTTTGTTTGTTTTTTGTTTGGACAAATGCATATATGAAGCTAATGTTTATGTTTGTTGTTTGTTTGGACAAATGCATTAAGCTTTTGTTTCTGTTTGTATACATAAGCCTGTGAATATTATGTTTGTTTTTTGTTTGGACAAATGCATATATGAAGCTAATGTTTATGTTTGTTGTTTGTTTGGACAAATGCATTAAACAACATCCTTCTCCCCAGAATCCACACTATTTTCATCAGCATCAAGGCCTCCATCCTCAGCTTCTTTTGGTGCATCTACATTGTCTTCAAACAATTGATCATCATCTTCACTCTCACTGACCATGTCATAGTCACTATCTACCAAATCACTTTCTTCAAACTCAATTGTTGTGTCAGCCTCTTGACCATGATCACCCCAATCTATAGCACTACCTGATTTTTCTATCACCTTCATTGTCCCCACCCTTCTCCCCAGCCCCACCTGATTTTTCTATCAATTCATTGTCCCCACCCCTGTCCCCACCCTTGTCCCCAGCCCCACCTGATTTTTCTATGAATTCACTGTCCCCACCCTTGTCCCCAGCCTCACCTGATTTTCCTAGGAATTCATTGTCCCCACCCTTGGCCCCCTCATTATCCTCCTCCTCCATATCATCATCCTCCTCCATCTCATCATCATTCTGTTGCACTGCCTCAACATACACATGCATCTCCCTAGTTCTCAAGCACTGCTTATATAGCCACATCAAGTCCTTATCTTTAACAATCAACTTAAAACCCCCATCACATAACATATACAATCTCTTATGTTCAACTCTCAAATGAACTTTAACCCATATATCAAGATTGTAAATTGTCATGTGAGCTTCATTTGCATAGCCAAACTTTATTTCCTGTCCTCCATTATATCTTGCAGTCGGAGTATTCTCAAATTCACCACCAAAGTGCATGACCATAGTTAGATTGGAAGAATCACGGGCTGTAACAACAAGATTAAATGCAAAAAATTAGAACTTTTTCACTTTACACATCATTGTAATAGAAAATTTAATTCATTAAATTAGATATAAATAAAATATTAATATCAAGTACAAGTCAAATTGATGAGACCCCACATGCTCCAGTTCTAGCAAACAAAAAAGACATAAAGGGAACAAAAAAGGGGGGAATCACGGACAAAAAGGGGAGGAATCATGTGCAACCCCACATGGTTGTTTACCCACTGTGAATCACGGGCAAAATACTTCACACACACACACACACACACACACACACACACACACACATATATATATATATATATATATA
>BMAC01000130.1:451214-463790 GCA_014905375.1 Phtheirospermum japonicum
ATAAATGCAAACAACGTTGCTGTGGACGATATAAATTTTGATGAATTTTTAGATGAGGATGTTATGCCACACGAACCGTTAATGAATTTTGATTTTGACGTGGTGGACGAATTAATCAAGGAAGATGCGAAGGCCAAGTCTATTTTGGAGCCACCCAAAGCTTTCAACAATTTAGAGATAGAGATGGTGGATGATGAAGTAAAGGGACTTGGTTGTTCATGCTTGGTGATGAGATTTGTTCATGTTAGTTTAATTATTGCTTAGTTTGGATAAATAGTTGATAATCGGTTTACGTTATGCGATTGCTAGAGGATTTTGATATTGATCTTATTCTTGAGAAATCATATGCTTAATTTAGTTCGTAGTAGTTTGATCCATGCTAGGTAATTTTAGTTAATTAATTGATATTTAATTCATGCTATGCAATTGCTTGGGAATTTTAGAATTAATTTCGTTCTTGAGACTTCATATGCTTGATATTCGTAGTAATAGTTCAATTCATGCTAGTTGGTCAATTAGTTTAGTTTAGTTAATTYAGATAATTAGTTAAAGTTAATTAATATTTCTTTTCGATTCATAGTTAATAATTTCAAAAACTAAATTTATACAAGTTCTCGTGTTTACATTGTGATTAAACAAACATTAAAATTCCGAACATCAGTCTTTGAGAGACGACTCGAGTTAAGCTTGCCAAACCTACACGCGATCCCGTTATTTTGCGGGCGAGCTATTAAATTTCTGACAATTATTTATAAAGTAGGCACACACAAAAGCTCGAATCATATATCTAGAATCGTCTCCTCATCACCATGCACCAAAGAGCATATAACTCATCCTTATTAATTATTGTCGGCTCTTCTTTCCCAATAACACGACGAGCCAGAAATCGATAAGCAGCATAAAGCGCATTATCTTCCACACACGTCAGGGGGTATCGATTCATCGCCGCACTGCCCAGAACAGTGATCTCATCCCAGAACACTCTCTCGCTATAGTGAATATCACGCTCACGTAACGTCATCCGTCCATCAAATAAGAATCGATCTCATTGCTCGAGAAGTTAAACTCATTTCCTCCAAACCGGAATGACATAGTAAAATCTCCCATAATCTCAAACGTCGTGTAGCACTCTGATTAACACGTATATATTTTTATTTTTAGTAGTATTTTAGTTACTTTTTCTTATTATATTTGGTATAAGTTGGGTAGTTTGAGCTTAATTTCGTATATTTGTATTTCCAAGCTTATTTTACCATGTTTTGATCTAGATTGATGCAAATAAGTGATTATTTGTGGTTTTTCACTTTATAGCTAAGTAACCGAAAGAGTTCAGCACGTTAGAGATGGAGCATGATGATCGAGAGTCAAAGATCGAGCTTTCCGGTGAAGAAGTAGCAAGAATTGAAGCTGACAGACTTTCTAGAACGGTTGTGTTCCTGGAACCGTTGTCCTTGAAGGACAGAGGCATTTACGGTTGTTGTTAACGGTAGCTTCCTACCGTAAAGGGCTACCGTAGACTGGATCAAACTTACGTTTGTGATTATACAACACTAATTGGCCAACCTCGTACTGCAAGTTTTTCACTTTCCTGTCGGGAACCTCTTTCGATTTCTTCTTATTTGTCATCCAAGTGCTATCGTATGCCTCGCCCTTGTTCTTTGCACAGTCAAAATTTATGTTGGGGTCGAGGGAAACGTACTTCAAATGATTTGTTGGTGTCTTGAAATCCACCCTTGGCTCGATTTTAGGTGCTTTATTCTTCACATCTAATTCATCATTGGAAACTTTAAATTCTTCAATAATATCACTTATATCGATTCCTAGCAATTCGATCAATTCATTCGCACTCAAATGCTCCTCGTCGTCAATCTCGTCAAACTCCTCATCATCTTTAGTGATCTTACTTAAGTCGACTTCTAGTGTATCCCCCACCTCTCTCGAAAATCCGGCGTGTTTTGAATATCTTTAAGAGAAAACGTCACTGATTCGCCCAAAACGGTCATCGTCATCCTCCCTTTGTGAACATCAATCAAAGTATGGGAGGTAGACATAAAGGGCACCCCAATAAAATGGTATGCTCCTTGCTCGCAATCGGCACTTCGCCAATGTCCAAAATCACAAAATCGAGCGGAATTACTATCTCTCCAACCTGCACTAAAACATCTTCAACCATCCCCAAAGGTATCCGAATTGAGCGATCGGCCAATTGTAGGCGCATGGTCGTCGGCTTCAGTGATCCAAGATCAAATTCTAGATAAAGAGAATAAGGCATTCGATTAGTTCTTGCTCCAAGATCCAACATTCCTTTTGCTGTTTGTCCATTAGCCTAGGAGATATTAATGCAGAAACTTCCAGGATCGTGTTCCTTAGGTGGTAATGGCTTCTTGAAAACTGCGCTTACTTTCTTTGGCAATGTTACATGCTAATTTGTCGCCAAGCGCCTCTCCCTTGAAGCAAGTTCCTTGAAAAATTTCACACAGGCTGGCATTGTTTTGATTACATCCAAAAGTGGCAAGTTAATATTGACATTTTTCAATAGGTTATATAGTTCCATGAGTCTTTTGTTCTCTTTAGCTGGATGCAAACGGCTTGGAAAAGGAACAACATCCTTGATCGGTGTCGTAACTTGCTTTGGCGTGATGGTTTAAGAATATCGTTTTGGCCAAGGGTGTCATTCGGAATCGTCCCTTGAATGGATCCAGGAACATATCTATTAGAGGATTTATGCAGCTGATCTACTGGTTTAGAAACATCTTCCTAGCTGATCTATTGGTTTAGAAACATCTTCCTTTCCAGGAGTTGGTGTTTTGTCCTCAACTTCATCATCTTGGTCAACTATTCCGTTGTCGATCTTCTTCCCACTGCGAAGGACATGAACTGCCGACACTTGTTCTGCCTAGCTTGGAAGTATATCCTTATTATATGAAAGCCTAGCTAGGTCGGCTGATATTTGACCCACCATTATTTCTAATTTTCGTTGCCCAGCTGTATTATCAAGAATAGATTTCTTCATGTCCATGATTTCAATTCGAATGTCATTTCTAAACTGCGCGAGTCCATCCCGGTTTTTAGTAGTTTTGGCCACTTGATTCTGCTGCCAAACTAATAGCTGATCATTAGATTGAACCGGGGTAGGTACCTGCCCCTACATTTGGAAATTATTTGGGGGTGGTGGCGTTGGAGCTTGCGCATGTGGTGGGTATTGTTGTTCAGTATGCGGTGATAAATAGTATGGGTTTGAAGGCCCATATCTCAAAAGGGGAGAGTCATGTTGCGCAATAAACTTCTTTGGGGGTTGCTGTCCTGAATGTTGTTGATTTGAATAGCGTCTTCTTGTTGTACAATGTTGTTTGGACACATGTCTACTAAATATTTGGGGGATCCGCATTGGTAACACGTCGCAGCAGCCTTCCTTGAAGAGGCTTTGCTAACCCGCTCGACTTTCCAAGCTGCTAATTTATCTTCAAATATTTCCTCATACTTTGCCTTAACTGATCTGCCATCATCTATATCAGGATCGGGGATGGAAGCCTCATTAACTTTTAATCACGAGGCCGAGAATTGGTTTTTCTAGATTTGTCGCTTTGCTTCTCCAACACTCTTCTTGCCTCGGGGGCCATTAAATCTCCGAAGTCTCCTCCTGCCACTTTTTCAACCTCCCTTTTTCCCATGTCCAACAAACCATCGAAGAAAAATTGGTTAGTCATCTTCGAGGAGTAGTTATGGTGGGGGCATGCCCATAACAGTGTCTTGTGACGCTCCCATGTTTCAATAAATAGTTCTCCTTCTAACTGTTCAAATGTAGCAATTTGCCTCCGAAGTTGCCCTGTTGTCTGTGCCGAATAATATTGATTTAAGAACTTCTCGCTTATCATCTCCCAATCAGTTAATGATCTTGGTTCCAAGGATAACAACCATGATTTCTCTTTGTCCTTCATGCTATAGGGGAAACAAATCATTTGTACCTCCTCCAGGTTAAGCCCATTAATCACAAATCTGCCCACTTCATCAACAAAATAATTTTAAAATGCTAAAGGGTCTTCATGGGAAATTCCGTGAAAATTCGGGAGTAAATTAATTTGATGTGGTTTAGTCTCCACCTCCCTTGTTTTTGGTCCAAGAACAATAGCAGATCCAAAAGGTACAACCTTCGGAAGTGCCAAATTGCGTTGTCTAGGTGCTCGATCTCCCCTCGGTTCTCTAACTTGGTCATTAGCTCTCTCGTAGCGATTGTCATATGCATTTCTCTCATAATTACCTTCGCGCTCGTATCTCCTTTTGAAATTATCTTGTTCGTAGCCATGGTTCTGATTGGCCAACCAAGCATCTATTTGTCTATGATTGTCGACATACTCGTTATGTTGAAGAAAATCATTGTTCCTTAATGCCACGTTCTCGATGTTGTATTGACGATTGACATCGTTGTTTCTCTCTTCATTTTGTCTTATACGTCGCCATGTTAGGTTGATGATCGACTACATTGTTAAGTTGGCGATTTAGTTCTTCGTTACGCTGTTGATTAACTCCTTCGTTTCCCCCCGCGTCTCGTCTCATGTTCTCCACATTTTGCTGATAGCCCAATAAGCTCGGGGTTGTGGTTGTGGTTGTCCTTGCATAATGATTGGTTCACTACATTATTTCGAGAATTTGGTTTTGATCGAAGGTAGTAGCAATGGATGAATTAAATGGATTTATGGGGATAGACCTTGATCATGCTTGTTTTGGACGGTGAATATTGTTGAGTAATGGCGCAGGTTTGGGTCTAAGAGATCACCTCCCCTGCATGCACTCAACAATAACTCAACGCACCAATGGCAAAAATCCAAGCCAATTGCAAAATAAAAAAGAAAATAATAACTCAAAAAGAATATAAAACAAAAAATATCCTCAATTCCTACTCGTTGATTCCCCGGCAATGGCGCCAAGATTTTGAACCAAGCTTTTGTACACCCCAAATATATAGTTTTAAATTAAAACATCCAAGCTTGCTCGCAAGAGTACGAGGACACTTGTAGGGTGGAAAGTTGACTCGGATCGTCTCTCTGGGGGACAACTGTTCGGTCTCTTAGATATTTTTTCTTAATAATAATTAAACACGTAAACCTTTACAAGTTTGGGTTTTGTTTGATTTTGATTATCAACTACTAATTTGAAAAGAATGAACTTGAATACACCTAATTAACTTAACTAATTTTACCAACTAGAGTTTGAAAGCATAAATTAAAATAATTCTAATTACTTAAGTTTAAGAACTAAGAACTTATCTAATAGCAATTTAATCTATATTCAAAACGTAATGATAATCAATTGTCATAAACGAATTCAAATAGCATAACCAACAATAATGGATCTAAAAAGTATAAGTAAAATCTAATAACCTAAAGCAATTACTATCATGAATCATAAAAACGAAATTAAATAACATGAACTAATTGCATAATAACTTGAATTCCAATATTCAATATCCAAACATGAAATAAACACGATTTAAAAACTAAAAGATTCAGAACTAAATTATCGAAAATACCCAAAGTATCAAGCATAAAGTAAATAAAGAACAATTTATCTAACCCTATAATTAACTAAGAAATTAACTAAGAAAGCAATTAATATTTTAGAAAACTTATTGGAACTAGTAAAAGCGATAAGAATCTCCAGCTACTCTGAAGAAAGCGATAGATCTTGGTCGAAGAACGGGCCGCGCGCTATCGAACGTCTTCGGAACTCGCAAGCATCGAATCCTTGATCATGGTCTCTATTCTAAGCTAAAGGGTGTTGAAAACGTGTTTCTAAACCCTAGGAATACTTTATAGTAAGTTTATAATGACCTAAGTACGCTCCAAACTCGGATTTATGGCTTGGTATTTATAGAATTCCGATTTCTTGGAGGACAAGTCACATAGGTCGGTTACTGGGCCCAATAGCGGTAGCACTTAGTGGTAGCACTTAGTGGTAGGAACTACCGCTAATGCTATCGTTAATGTCTCTATTTCCTGCTAACGGTGATGGTAGCGGTACATTTGTTATCGCTAAGTCTACCGTTATGCTCTCTGTCCACCTCTAGCGGTTGGGTTTGCGGTATAGTTCACGGTATGGTTACCGCTAAGTGTGACGGTGGCTAGCAGTAATGGCTATCACTAAGAGTAACCGTTAGCTTCAAGAACATGCTATTTCTTTGCCGGAGCGCTCGATTCTTGTCTCTTAATTATCAATTTTCATCTCGTACGTGCTGAGCTCCTCCGGTTACTTAGCTGTATGGTGTAAAACAAAGATAACTCACCTTTTTGCATCGATTAAGATCAAAACGCGATAAAATAAGCTGAAAACACAATTATACGAAATAAGTCTTTAATTGTCCAACTTATATCAAAAACAAATAGAAAAACGAACTAAAATACTAATAAAAATAATGACAAATATGTGCTAATCAAGGACCATGAAATTCCATGTCTGTTATTCTTCTCAGTAGCAATTGTGAGTAGTCTTGAGAAACCTTGAGTCCAAATATCATATTCCCTTTGACTTGTTTTTTATGCATTTTTCTTGTTGTGGTTTTATATATTTTTATACTGGAGATATGTTAGTTTAACTTGCTTATGCATTGCAAGACATTTTGCTGCAATTTGTTAGTTGCCCATTATATCTTGTGATTAAGATTAAAACTATTTCCACTTGCTGTGATTCTTATTTGGGTCAAATGCTGAAATTTCTATACACAGCTTCAGTTTCAGGTAACTTATTTTAGCATTTATAGTTTTGTTTGGCTGTGATATGTTGATTAACTTTTTTAAGCATTTCATTTCAAGCCACTTTGTTACATTTTGTTAATTGTATAATATTTCATCTGATTTGACTGCACTGTAAGATTGGAACTATTTTCGACTAGTGTTGTATCGTTGGGTTAAATGCTTAAACATGGTATGAGTTTGTTTAATTTCTTTATATGTGATTGTTGCGAATGGCGTTATAGATGTTAATGAATGTTCAAAAGAGTTAAAATATGACTATATTTTTTGGTTGTATCATAATTAGGAGCATGAAATGTGAATGAGCTTTCTTGAATATGTGTGCTTATTGTAGCATTTATTGGATTTATAATGGGTGTTTTGATAATTACAATTGCCATTTTTCAAAATATACTAGGTTAGGAAGGTGGATATGCTCGAAGGGGTCTCGATTATGCGGTCTGAAAAGGTTAAGGATGAGTTGGTTTTGGATGGGAATGACATTGAGCTCGTTTCTCAATCTTCTGCTTTGATACCAGAAATGCCATGTGAAGAACAAGGATATTCGGAAACTTCTTGATGGTATCTATGTCAGTGAGAAGGGAGCTATACAAGAGGAAGAATGATCGGGTTATCATTTGAGTTTTTGATTCTCTTTTTGATCAATGTCATTTTGTGATTCTTAAGAGACATCCTTAAATATGAGTTTTACAATTTTGTGTAACGAGAAATCTTTGCGTCGGTAGTTCCTATAATCAGTTGAAGCCAAAATCGATTTGTGTGTTTTTATCTTTGATTAGCACCTTGATTTGTTCTTGGATGATATTATGTTATTGATTGTTGTTTGGTTGAAAAAAAAAGTAACAACAAAGGTGATCTCCAATCTGTTTGCTCTTAAAGGTGATTCACACAAACTGGAAAACAAAATTTCCACCATGGATATTGGTGTTGGTGATTGCGTTGATGTTGTTGGAATGGCTGAGGATGATAAAGACTCATTGGAGTCGGGCAAGGAGATGCCCAACAATCCTAATTCAAGCAAGTCAGTGGATGCACATAAGTGATCGACAAAATACTTGAACCAACTGTCAAATTTGCTTTCGTCTTCTATCTCAATTCCAAACTTTACTTCTAGTCTTTCTCATGATAATTGTCTGAACCGGATCAAAAGCGCGTCTCACCTCATGCGTTTCTTGGAAGCTGGTTTGAGTAATTCATCAAATCGGTGTACATTTTTTCTAGCCCGTCACGAACGATTAGAAAAATATTTCCACCTCAGGCTTCGTTCTTCAAGTAGCTCTGTCCAAAAAATGTGCGGGTCTTTAAGTGCCATTTTCCGAATCTCAACTAACGAAATATTGTCCACTAATGAGTCGTTTTCCAATTCATCACATAAAAAGATATTTCTCGGGTAAATACCATCAATCTATTGTGCTTTCACAATAAACGAGTACTTGTCCCCGAAAATTCAAAATCAACGACCAGAATTTCAAAATACTATAACAAAAACAACGACCAATCATCTGGCTATCCTCATTTTACAACCAGAAAAAGCAATAGATTGATAAAACCTATACATGATGGTAGAAGCCTCAGCAATTATAGAAGACTTATAAGACAACAAATAATAATGATGATAGTCTTTGGATTAAACCACACTTTTTCAATTAGTATTTGAAACACAAATCACTGTGTCATCGCCAAGGTTCTAACTTTTAACTCAAGACAATCACATTCTTGCTAAATAATTCAACCCTTTCATACTCACCATAGTTTCAAGAAACAGTAAACATAATAAAATTATCCAAAAACTAAACAACATCGCGGCCAAATTACGAACTCGATGTATCTGTTAACTCGTATGATGTAACCATCAAATATACACACACACACACATGCTTTTTTTAAGGTAAATAGTTAGTTATTGTTCTATCTATTAAATATTAACAACTAGCCCAAATAGCTGAAATTCATTGGAGATAGGTACAAGAACGTAGGTTAACTAGGCCAAAGCCAAGCTACGTACATTTTGATCAACGTTTATGCAAAACAGAAATAGAATCATCGTACACAACAATCGGACTTCGAACTTTATGTTTACCATCGGACCACACAATCGAAGCAACAAACGGCTTCTCACTAACCTTCCCACTAACGGTCACAACGAATGATCTCCTCTGATTCAATGCCCGAAATTTTATCACCCTCGGCCTCACAACGACACGTCTTCCTAAGCTTTTGACAATTCTAGCCTTGTATCTGGACTCCGCATGACCGACATTTGTAACCGTCCTCAAAAACCTCAATTTAAAGGCTTTACCTATCTTAACTTTAGCTGCCATTGTAGGATAATTCAGCTTACTGTATTTTGTTTTCTTCAGTTCACTATCTTTAGGACAGCTGCTTTTGTCTCCAGTTATCTTTCGTAAGGAAGATGTGTTATAACCCATTTCACAGAGATATTTGATGTAATAATGTGTGTTAATGTCGTATACGAGTGACTCAAACTTTTGTGCACCCCATTTTAATAAATAATTTAAAAGCACGTCAGTTTGCTCGCAAGTGTACGAGGTAACTGTAGGGTGATGAGTTTGACTCGAGTCGTATCTCTCGAGGAAACAACTGTTCGGTTTTATCGATGTTTTTCTCAATTTTTAATAACGTACATATAAATTGGGGGGTTTGAAAAGATTAATTCGATCATTATAAACTAAGACGATAATTTAAACTAATTACTCTAACTAAATTATCAACTACGAGCACTAATTGAACTATCAATAATACGCAACCATAAACTAAATCTAATTAACGAATATAAGAGCATGAACATAAGAAATTACCACTAAGCAATGAATCAAAAGAATCTAAGATTAACGAATAACTAAGCATAAACTAAATTGCATAAAATCAACTAAATTAACCAATATCCAATAACAAGCATAAACGATTAAGCTAATTAAACTAGTCTAGCATTAACTAAGAATTAAACTAACAATTAAACTAGAAATTAACTACTAAATTAACTAAGAGTTTAGAGTACTTATTTGAACTACTAAAAGCAGTAAAAAGCTCCAGCTATTCCGGAGGTTGAACGTTGATGTTGGGCGAAGAGTGAATCCCGAACTTGAATTCGACGTTTTGGACGCGTTCTTCTTCGATCCTTGATCTCCGTCTTCAAATCTCGTTATGAGATTTGGGATTATTGTTATTATCAGCCAAATTACCCTAGGGGGGTCGTGTGTCCTTCTCAAAATCCGAAATAATGAGGGTTTTTATAGATTTTTGCATGACTTGGCGCATAAGAAACCCTAATTTCCGAATTCTGGGCCGTCGCGTCGACGGAGCGTCGACTGACGCGAGCAGGCGCTCGGCGGATGTCGGCAGTCTTGGTCGGCAGCGCTCGGCATGTGCGGTCGGCAGGGTGCGCGCGTCGCTGGCAGGTGCGTCGACGTTGTGCGTCGACATCGACGCTTCAGCAGCTAGCGTCGACGTTGCGTCGACCTTGGTGCGTCGACGCTTCAGAACATCGCGTCGGCAGAGCGTCTTCCTTGCATCGACCGATGCGAGCATGGCTCACTTGCACGGCTTGCATCGACGGTCGCGTCAGTCGACGCGACTGAGTGTCGGTCTCCGTTTCTTGATCGTTTGCTACTCGTTTCACCGGAAAGCTTGTTCTTCTACTTTTGAACATCGAACTTCATCTTTTATGCGCTAAACTCTTCCGGTTATTTAGCTGTAAGGTGAAAAACAACGAAATATCACCTAATTGCATCAATTAAGATCAAAATATGGTAAAATAAGTTGGACTTATAAAATTACGGAATTATGCTTAAATCATACAACTTATACCAAAAACAAATATAAAAACGAACTAAAAAGCTAATAAAAATAAGGACAAATCTACTCTAATCAACTACCCCACGCTTTATTGGTTTGTTCGTCCTCGAACAAACGATAATTTCGAAGTATAACTAGAATGAAAATAAGTTCAAACAAAGAGTCGTGCTATGCTACATACGTAATTTTGAAAATATAGGTACCAGTCACACAACGTCAAGCACTCAACCATTATTACATTGTCGCTTCAAAATAAAATCGTGCTTCCTCACGAAGGATAATATGTATAAGTACGCTCAAAAGCACTCAAGTATTTTCTGCATGGGACGTGTATACACTCAAATCATTCAATTACAAGCACAGTAAATAAGCACAGAAAATCAATCTCTTCTCAATCGCAAATTAAGTGTGCTATCAAAACTAAGAATCAGAAAAGGTCTTTATGGGTTGTAGTGTAAGGCTCTTTGGACGGGTGTGGAATATATAAGTCGTGTGGCTAATCGCTCACTCAACCTAATCTAATCGAGAAGCAAATTGCTTCACCTCGCTCAGAAATAAAAACCTCACTTAACTCTCATAACGTAGCCTTTAAAATATAGGCTATTTCCCAACTCGCAAACCGTAAAACCGACTATAAGCTCAAACCACTTAATCACAACTCTTGCCTTCTAAACATTAGGCTTCATAAAATAAACAGTTAGACTCAAGCCTTTACAAGCGCGTAGGCAAATAATCAACACAAGACTCACTATCTTTCTTATCATTTTTTATTTCCCCTTTTATTATATTATTTTTATGGGGTATTATTCTTTTCTTTTTTTTTTTTAGATGGTGGTCCTTATTTAAAAAAATTAATAAATTCCTAATAAAAATTCCCAAGACTCAAATAACCAATAAAAATACGAACTCCTACCCCACGCTTTTAATGGGTTGTAGGGTCGTCTAAGAAACACTCATGGCTAAAGGCATGGATATTTGGCTATGATTGGCTCATTCGTAATTTATAGTGGCTAAAAATATATAGATATGGCCGGAATAAGGTTTTATATGTGCCTTAACTTCATTTTCAAAGTCGACTACACACAGCGGTTTCAAAGAGAGATCAAAACTGAAACTTATTCAAGCACATGCAAAGATGATAAACACTCAGGCTACTTGCTGGCTTTTTGCATGAAAAAGTTTGAATTGACGCTGCTTTTAAGGTTTCGTGAAATCGGTTGCGTCCAAGTACCATTTTACAATATATAATAATAAATTTTGAAAAACTATGCACTTATGCACGCTCAAAGACGAAAACAAATAATCATACGTAGTCAACTTCGACAGGCATGCCATACAAACACAATTAAGCGTAGAAATAGTAATTAATCACGTTTAAGTAAATAATTATTACAGGCCACGTATCAAATAAAATTACACAATTAATCAATACAAATCATACTCGACCACCCCCCCTCTAAAAATCCGGGCAATCTCCGGATTGCCACAAATACATCCAAAAATCAAAAAGAGGAAGGGAAAAGAAAACATCCCTGAAATAATAGTAGTCGAACCGCTAGTCGTGAATTGTGTAATTGGCCACTTCTTCAATGTACGTGATACGAAATGCCCTAAAAGAAAAATAAAACACACAAAAACAAAGAAAATAACAATATTTTTGGATTTTATATATTTTCACTTTTTTTATTTTATTTTTTTATTTAAAGAAAGCATAAATAAAAATAAAGATAGAACGAGTTTAGAACTCGCGAGACTCATCGTCTTCGTTGTTGGTCTCGTCGACATCCATACTCGGTGTGGGGTACGCCGCCTCAAATCGCTCCTCGAGCTTCGAAACGCGAGCTCGCATCTTCTTCAAGCTCTTCCGGTTCTTCTCATGATTAGTGTCGATCTTCTCGTCGATAATCTGGATCTTATCAAACATCTTCACTTGAAATGCTCGATTTTCCTCGAAAAAATGCCCCCAATCGGGACTCGGGCCCGAAGTAGAACGGCGGGCCTGCTCCATATTCTC